>CAJVPZ010000052.1:0-28174 GCA_910592135.1 Racocetra fulgida | reverse complement strand
AAAAAAAAAAAAAAAAAAAAAAAAAATATTATAAAATAAATATTCTTTATATATCTAAATTTCTTATACTCACCCAAATTAGCATAAAAAAATTTTTTTATAGTAATATTTATGAATTTGAACTTAGATTAATAGGCATTCCTTATATATGTCTAAATTAATGTGAATAGACAAAATTAAATTATAATTATTTATGAATGATTTATTTTAAAAACTTAGACTAATAGCTTTCTTTATACATTTATAATTAACAGTAATACAAATAGATAACTTATTCTAAAAACTTTGATTAATAAATGTTTTTTTATACACAATTAATGTAAGTAAAAGAATTTAAGCTAAATTAAACTGCAAATGTTCATAAGTAACTTATTCTAAAAACTTAATTGATAGATATTCTTTATATATATCTAAATTCACATGAATAAAAAAAAATTAAGTTGTAAAATGCTTAGACTATCATAAATGATTATATAGACTGTACTTATCTTTCAGATTAATACAAATACTCAGATTGTCATGGCCACAAGCTGAATATGTAATTATTTATAAATAACCTAATTATATATAATCTCTGAATCTTATTTTAATAACTTTATTGTATGTAGCACTTCTACCTTGCAATTCTGTGATAATGAACAGGAATATTAAAGAACTGAGATATTACATAATAAACTTGATTATAATAGCAGATATAGTCTGATTTATGAACTATAACTAGCAATAAAAAAACTTCTAATTAGCTATAGAGAGATATATTTATAGGAGTCATCTAGATAAGTCATGTGGCTATTAGCAAAGCAAATTGTAAAATTTTGATCATTAGCAAAGCAATATAAGAAAGAAAAATGAAAAACTGAAAAAATAAAAAAAAATAGTAGTCTAAACCTGTTTGGGTAAGTTAAACTAAAATATCAGAAAAGCAATTTTGCATATATATCACTACCTAAGACCTGATTTAACCTTAATATAAGATGACTCTAAAGCTAATTCAATACATACAGTATTAATTATAGTATTAAAAATAAAAACAAAATTTATTAAATTTGGCTAGATGGTTGTCAAGCTATCTTTACTCAAAGTTTTATAAAAATTTTACTACATCTATTATTTTAATATATTTAAATTTTTATAAAAACTTGAGTAAAGATAACTACCAAATTTGATAAAGTTTTATTTTTATTTTTATTTAACAATACTGTTAAAAAAATTTGTCAAATTTGGTTGGTTGATTTTGAGTTATTTTTATTCAAAGCTTTATAAAAATTTTGTATAACTATTATTTTGTTAGACATTTTGAATTTTTGAACATTTTAAACAATAATATCTCAGCAACCACCTAACTAGGTTCAATTAACCTTTTTATTATAATTTACAGCTTTGTAAGATCAAAATAAAAAAAAAGTTCATCAAATTTAGTTGGCTAGTTGTCAAATATTTTTGCTTAAAGTCATAATTAGTTTTAAAATTTATATCAAAAATTTTGGAGTGCTTATATCAATTATTGCAATAAGATAAATTACATGTTGCTTGTAAGTATATTAGAAATATAGAAATATTCTTTCGATTTAAAGCAAAAATTTCAATCAATTTAAACAAAAATTTCGATTTATTTTAATTTTGGCTAGAATAAAGTTTTAAATTAATTAATTCTGGCTAGAATTATAAAGATCATATGGTTGTTTCAAATTTCAGAAGCTTACTGCTATATTGCTGTACTATAAATTTCAATTATATAATAATAATCGTCTTAAGCTAATAATATTATTTTCATATGATTTATTTTTAAATATAACTTGAAGCAAAAAATTGTAAATAGTTTCGATTAAGGCAAAAAATTTTGGTTTCTTTTGAAAAATTGCTTTCGAAAAATTTCTGTCAAAGGGTGTGGCGACTTAGTGAAGTTGGCAAGTTGTCGCATCCCCAAGCAGCAGGACAAGAATTCAAATCCCACTGGCGATGAAATTCAGATTTTACAGAATGTGTAACGGTATACTGTGTGACATTCTGAGGGGTGGTAGCACCTGTAACCTTGGTTGTATCAGCTTGTACTGGGAGGCTGCATAACACACAGGTTATGCAACCATATAAAAACCAGAGCTCAGGCTCACGGCACACAGAAGCTTGCTTGGTAAGATCCGAACAAGGAGGTAGTAAAGATCTTTGATGATACTACGGAAAACCGGAACCAGAGATTGAAAAACCAGACGCAAAACCCTGGGGCAAGAAGGGTCCACCAACCTGGCTGCCAGAGTTACACCGGAAGAAAAGGTCCTATGTTACAGAATTAGGAACCAAGGGAAGTAGAACTGGAAGGCGTTTAAAGCCTAGGTACAACAACCCATCTGGGCCAACTGGTTTGATAGTTTGGGAGAGATCGGTGAAAAGACTGGCTTGATGCAGGTATTGGGATTGGAACGAACCTTGTAAGGGCATGGATACTGGAATTGTGCGGTTTAATGGTTTGCCCTGACTGCTAGTGTTGGTTTTGGCCGTTGCGGAAGGTATCCAAAACCTAATCTGAAAATGTGTAGGACATAGAAAGATTAGAGGGGTAAATCTACACCTCCTCTAAGGTAACTCGGTAAGTATGAGAACCCTACTGTGTTATCTATAGAATTAGAGCACAAGTAGTAAGCAGATATCAGTCTGGGTGGTCTCATTACAGCAGCACAAGGTTATGAGCTAGTGTGATTGGGGTGGTGTTACAAGATAGGGTAACCAAGATTGTAATACTAAAATATCTAATAAAAATTCACTGGTTCGCGACATTGCGAAGGTTTAAAAAAAAAATAAATAAATAAATTTCTGTCTCTGAGGTACGTATATCATCACATAACTAATAGATACAAATTATATAAACTGGTAAAGTAAAATCATATGATCTGATAGGTGTCTATAAACTTACTCCTCATTTTAACTACTCTAAAAGCACTATCAAAAAGTTTTAAAATATGCCTACAAGCCAATCATAGTTGAAAATTAAGTATAACATAACACTAATATAGCACAAATAGAAAAATTAAAAACAATTGTTCTTTTTTCTAAAAATTGCTCATAACTCAAAAAACTGTATAAGAAACTATCTTTAGTATACTAACAAAAGGTTTTCCTTGAAGGATTTTATATATATTTTGACAAGAACTAATACTAATATAAGCACTAACTTTAGTATTAACAAACTTTTAAAAATTTTATTATTGAAAAATTTTTGATGCTGCTTTTGAAATTGTTTGAAATTTTAAGATTCATTTATTTAAGATAAGGTTTATATTAAGGTTAGATAAGGATCCCAAACAATCTACAAACAGCTAACAATTTGCAAAAATTACTAAAAATAGAAGGATCTGTGGAAAAAATGCTTGAAATAAGCAAACTAATTACTAAAAATAGAAAGATCTGCAAAAAAAGTAGTCTGAAATAAGCAAATTAAAATCTTACCTGTCTATAGATTGTTCGGGGTCCTGGCGAAGTAGATGCACCTAATCTTTTTATATCCCACACATTTTCAGACTGAGATTTTTCGGTAACTTACGCCAAGTCTGAGAACAAGTACTTGCGAGCTGAGGCCGCTACAGTTATCTACTACAGCCCTTGTAGAGTTCACCCAAATCACGATATCTACTTTACAGACTCCCTCCTATACCTCCAGAAATCCAAACTCCCAATCCGATAGCCTGGAAGGGCTGGAACCCTTTCTTCAGTTTTTTCTGTCAGCCTGGTTGGTATTAGTACTTTGCCAAACACCTTGATCCTGTCTAGTTTTTTAGTATTTAGTTGATCATCCTTTACATAGTAACCGTTGAAGATCTGTGCTACCTTTCTACTCGGGTCTTGCCAAGCAGGATTCTGTATCCTGTAAATTTGCTAGATTTATTCAGTAGCTTCACTCAGGTTTTGTGTAACTTGTACATCATACTACATGTTCCACTACCTTCCAGTACAAGCTTGTATGATCCTCATTACAGGTTCTATAACCCAATAAGATACAGTCTTCCAAATGCATTTTTCATAAATTCAAATTTTCGTTGCCAGTAGGATTCGAACTTCAGTCCTGCTGCTTGAGGTGCAACAACTTGCCAACTTCACTAAATCACCACACTCTTATAAAAAAAATTTTAAAATCCCACCTAACTATTAAAACATATAAACAATTTTCTAAAATTTCTAAAATTTGACCTGATCAGATTAGAAAAAACAATTAAATTTATATAGTCTAATAATTAAATTAATATACTATAAATAAATTAAAAGAAATATAAATAACTGCAAATAAAAAGTATATGAAACTCAAACCTATCTTCTAATAGTTTTGACAAGTTTTTTACTTTATTTATTAATAAAAGTTAAACCTAGTTTTGACTTTCATCAATATTAAAATCTACAGACTTTGTCTAACAAATATAATCTAAATATACTATTAATCTTAAAAACAAACTTGCTTACTAGAGATCTAATTACAAAAAAAGCTATTTCTTTTGTTTTAGAGATTCTTATCTAGTATAAATAACAACTGAATTTAAAAAATACTCTATAGCCAACCTTTATAAATATTTTCTATTGTTATAATTATTTTAACAGCATATTGTTATATTAGCAAATTTTATTAGCAAATTTTATTAGCAAATTTTATTAATTAAATTTATTAAGATTATATATTTTATTAGGCAATTTTTATTAATCAAATTTTATTAACAATTTTTATTATATATTTATTATATTTTCTCTTAAATTTTATTATATTATTTATATTATTATTATATATTTTATAGTATTATTAGTTTATTTATATAGTTTTCAACATATTTTATTTATTTTAGTCACTCAAATGATGGTTTATTATTAACTTTATTAGGATAATTTTCACAGAATTCTATTTAAAGCAATAGTTATTTAATTATTTAATTTATAAGTTCGTTTGATATAAATAGAACCTGGACCAAGGTACATAAATACAAATAGTACCCCAGAACAGCTCAAAACGATATAACAACAACATTAAGAATAAACAAAGCAAAATAAACCCAAAATAGCAAAAGTGCCTTTGCTATATTAAAAGGTGCTCATCTTATATTAAAAGGTGCTTATCCTATATTAAAAGGTGTTCATTCTATAAAAAAAAGTGTCTTTGCTATAGTAAAAGATGCTGAATCTCTAATTTTAATCATTCTAAGGCAGTGTTGGCATTGGACTATGATCAATAAAATTTTATTGAATTATTGGACTATTGGAATTCAGACTAATCCAAAAAATTTCAATACATATTGAAACTATTGGCATTGGACAATATCCAAATTTTATTATTTATTTATTGAATATAGTCCAATTCCAGTTCAATTCCAGTCCAATTCCAGTCCAATTTAATTTATTCAATTTTAATTTTTTTGAATTATATTACAAAAATATATAAATATTTAAAAAAATTTTTTTACGTATCATTACTTTAATCATATTAATATAGTAATATCAATATGGATAAAAAACCACATATTCTTACACCATATTTTCTTATTTTAGACCAAATAACAAATTCATGTAATCGATATGCAGTTTGTCAGTCTTGTATTGAAGCTCTTAAACATGCTGAAGCTGTTAAAGAAAAGTTTGCAAATACTTAAAAAACTTGTCACAGTCATTTAAAACAATGTTAATATTTTATATCTAAATATTCTGAGTCAGAATGTAAAAAAAATTTAGAAATTCAACTAAAAAAAACAAACAAAAAACCAATTACTTCTAGTATAAATGATGATAACAATTTATCACCTATTTCATCATCGACACATATGTCAATAGAAGGTTTTTTATCTAAATGACAATGCCATATTGATGATATATTTTCTAAATTAGAAAAACCATTATTTGATAAACAAAAACAAGGTTTAATAAATTACTATTAAAGGCTATTGTTTCTTCTGGTTGTGCTTTTTGTTGGGTTGAAAATCCATAAGTACAGTATCTTTTTAAATTTGCAAATCTCTATCTTGAGTTACCAAATCAACGTGCATTATCAGAATCTATTTTAAAAATATATACAAAAGAAAGTGAAACAAATCAGCAACAAATTGCTATTCTTAATAAAGAAGGTATAACTTTAGCATATGATGGGTAGAAGAATATTCGAAAAGAAAATTTATTTGGTAGTTTGTTAATTACTTCAAAAGGAAAAATTATAATATGGAGAGCAGATGATATTAGTAATAAGTGATTTTGTTGGCAAGATGTAGTTAATTAGACCGAAAATACTATAAAATTAATTGAAAAAAAAATATAAAAGTAAATGCCATTGTAACAGATTCTTTAGCTAAATTTTCAGCTGCTAGGAAAGTAATAAATTTTTATTAAAAATATCTTTATATTAATTAATTTTTTATTTATTTTTAATTTTAATTTTATTTTTATAGAAAAAGACTACGCTTGCGACAATATTCAAAGATCTTTATTTCATACTTTGCACACCAACTTAATCTGTGTGTTGGCAATATTTTTAAACAATCAAGCTCATTTAAAATGATTAGTGAAGAAGCTATTAAGCTTATTAGTTTTTTTAACTGATCATCTTTTTATCTTGCTCGTTTGTATGATAAACAAAAAGCTTTATATAACAAGTAAGTTACTTTTATTGTACCAAATGATACAAGATAAAGCTCTTACTTTTATTGTTTTACAAGTATCAATAAATCTAAAGCTGCCTTTAAAAGTAAGCTATAAAAGTTTAAATTATATATATTGTAAAATATTAAAACTAAATTAAAATTTATTTAGAGTCTCGCAAACAAGATTGAAGAATCAAGTGATCCTGCATTATATAATTTTCTATACGATATTCTTGCCAATATATCTAATCCAGACTGGTGGAAATTATTAAAACAACTTGAAAATCTTCTAGAACCATATTGCTCTGCTCTTAACAAACTAAAAACTGATAAAGCATAGTTATATGAAGTTCTTCATACCTTTGACTAGATTACAAGAATTGTCAAGAGTCTTATAGATTCTGATCTTTGTAATTTTCTTTTAAACCACCTTGAACATCATTAGAAATCCTAGAAACAACCTCTTTTATTAATTTCATTTATATTGCATCCCAAATATTAAGATACAAAATTTAATAAGCTATTAAATGGCTTATCTTTGGTTTCTTTAGGATGTTAGATGGTATATTATTATCAAGCTTAGTTTTTAGAACCTTCAACTATTCTTTTATTAGAATTACAAGAGTATATAGACCAAAGATATCCTTTTGATAATATTATATATTTACAGTTTCAAGGAGATATACTTTGTTATTGGCAGTTTTTATATAATGAAAAAAGGAATTATCATACATTGCAATACGAATATTCTCAATTAGTATTACAACAGCTTCGGTAAAATGAATGTTTTCTTGTATATAATGGCTGTATTCATCTAGATATAATAAGTTAGAGGTAAATAAATTTTAATAGAAATGCTATTTAAAAATTTCTTGTATTAATTTTTTTGTATACAGTTTAAAAAAGTAGTAGCAATAACACAACTTCAAACTGAAATTTTGCAAAATCAAAAATCTAAAGAAATTTCAAAAGTACAAGAAAATTTTTATAATATAAATGCTACTACTCTATTATCAAGAGAAAATTCAGATAGTTTATCTAAAGTTCAAAAGAAAGCTCAAACAATTATAATGTTTCAGATGATGAAGATACAGAGGAAGATGAAGGTGATATTATGTTAGTAACAGGTTGGGAAACTCTTGTAATTTGGTGAATTGCATTATTAGAAGATGAATTTTAACAAGAAACTGAAGATAATGAAAATGAGAAATTAGAACTCAATAATAGCAGAATAGGAGAAACCTATCCTGCTGATAATAATGATTTGAAATAGCTATTATAGGACCTATTTGAAGACTCATTGGGTGCACTTGCTTATTTGAGCATGCTTTAATAAAACTATATTAATAGTACCAGTAAGTAGATTGGTAAATGTTATAACAAAATAAAAGTTATTGTCAGTAAAATCTATACAAGTTTATTATTATATTTTTTTTTAAATAGATGTAAATAACAAATAATATTTCATAATAATACGGTCTATACTAATAGAAATATAATCTTGAAATATTGTCATCCATGTGGAATTGGAGTAAAAAAATGCTGTTAAAGTAGATCACGTTGGTTAAGCACCTATCTCAATGGGCTCAACAAAGCAATCTGATTGGTCGGTTCTATCAGACGGACCAATCAGATTCTCTGTTGAGCCCATTGAAAAAGGTGCTTGAGAACACTAAATCTTATAAATGGTTTGGACAATCGTCTTCGTATAATGAATTTGAATTATTATTAATATTCTCACATAAGTGTAACTTGGAATTTATCCTAAAAAACATTATGTACTATACATTAGGCAGCACAATAAGTGCAACGAATGACAGCTAGAGCTACGACTACTGAACAAGAAACTACAGCTAGAGCTACTACCAACGAACAAGAAGCAGAAACTACAGCTAGTGCTACCACGACCGAACAAGAAGCAGAAACTACAGCTAGAGCTACCACCACCGAACAAGAAGCAGAAACTACTACCACTGAACAAGAAACTGTGTTATATACAATTTCACTTATCAGTCGATTTATTCGCTGCCTCGATAAAAGGCTTATCGTAAATGCAAATGTATATCAAAAGATTTGCAATAATGCAATAATATATAATCACTAGAAAAAAAAAAAAAAAAACGCATATAATTCAAGCTAAAACGTTTTTTACAAATAACTTGTTACATAATAACACAAATGAACAAAATGAACAAAGTAATTAAATCTTAGGCAATAATTGCCTTTAAAAGCTTTAAAAGCTTTTCAGAAAATTTCGAAATAATATATAATTGATGAAACAATTTATTAATACAATAGTGTAACACACAAGGGTTTATTACCGTCTAAAGTTAAGGTACTGTAAAAGCCAAGTCCCACGCAAATACTTTTTATTTTCGCCGCCTTTCCCGCCGGAAATCTTCTATTCGTTTCTTTAATTCAGTATCTAAAATAAAATATGTAATTAGACAATACTCTCCTTTTTATAATTTAATGTTTTAACTTACTTGGTATAACTTGATCAATTGTCAATGGCATTCGATTAAAGGGATCTGTTGAATCACTTAATAAGTGTGTTGTGATAGTGCTTCGATCGACACTTACTCTTGATCCGGGCAAGATTACAGGATCTTCCATAATAGAGAATAAGACCGGATCTACATAATATCATATAACGTTAGTTAATGTAACTAAAAATAATGTTTAAGAGTAATGTGTTAACTAGTCCGTTTACCCAAAAATTCTTCTGGAACATCACCCAACTCTTCTTCTCCTTCAAGTTCCAATTTAATTGTTTTTTCTACTTCATTAACAAATTTCTCCAACACACTGACATTCTTCTCTGAATTTAATCCAAATTTCAATAAAATACTAGCTGCTTTTGAAAAATACGCTCTATCGTAACTTCTACGATCCCTTGCGACTGCTTGTATAAATTCTTTATGTTTACATAAATTCAAATAAATATTAACCAATTGCGACAATAAGTCTTTAGGTCTAAAACTGTATGTCTCTGGATTTCTAACTTTAAGTTCTGTACATTTTGGCCCAACTAGTGACTTTAAATTATAATCCAACATCGCTGCCAATCTTTCAACCATTTGAGGTGTAAGGAATGGGTCCGCAACTTCAGATGTCATATATACCAACATATTTACTGTTTCGTTTCCAAGTGACATGTAAGAGGTTGCTGATCGCTCATCAGCACGGAGTGTGCTTTCGCGCTCTTGGCGATATTGCTATCATATTTATTTTTTATTACAAGAAAATCACATTCATACGATTAATACAATGTATTATAATTTATTTAACAAAAAAAAATAAAGTTCATTAACAAACCTGTGGTTTACTTTCCCACTCTTCCCTATTATCCATTTCGTTTTGTATAGAATGGATTTCTGCAAGCTTCCTTAAGCTTTCATCTAATAAATAGGTAACGTCATTCATCAACAAATTTGCAAATCGGACAAAGGAATCAATGTTACTGTAAATGGAAAAAATATATATGCATTAATCCGTAATGAGCTTGTGCAATAATAACATATAGAAATCATAAATATTCTAGTAGAGATGCAGGTTTATATTGACTGAATTTAACAAAAAAGTAATAAATATGCATCTCTATGTTATAATATTTCGAGACCGTTAATAAGACTCACCGACTCTCTTCTTTCAATTTTTCCTTATGTATATGGTTACCCCATATCTCCTTGAATATTTGTGAAATATTATATCGAATGTTAAATTTGTCATAAAATTGCGTATGTACACCGGTTTGTTCCACCTCTAATAGTTTGAATTAGTTTATATCAATTAAATAATTAAACAGATTGCAAGTGATTTATAAAAACAGACTCTTACCGACATAAAAGGACATCAGAGCTGGTAACAAATGATTCAGAGCAAGAGGATGTGAATTTAATAAATCTACTATACCACCTTCACGATCGTTGCGAAATGTAAAGTAGAACAAAATCTAAAAAAAAATAATAATAATGGAACAAAAATGAATTGTTAGATCATTTTTTTCAAAGGAAAACCTTAATTGAGAAATTATAACGTACTTCTACTAATTTGGCTTTCAAATAGGGTTTCTTAATATAAGATGAAGATTTGAGAAAAGTGATAATGAAAACTATCAACACGTCTCGAGAGGCAACACACGATCGTGGAGTATACCTAAGCACAAAGAAATTAACACTACATCGAAGAGTAATTAATTATTATAAACAATCATAAAAAAATTTAGTTACTTTGCGACAAAGAGGAATAATTCAGTTACATCTTCAAAAATATATTCAGGCAACATAGCGAACGTGTCAGGTGGTGTTGGAGGAAGCGGTAACCTATACATGCATAATAAGTATAATAGATTCGGCATATTTATAGGAATTAAATTTCAAGGATATATACTGTATTTGTTTTTCTGGATGTTTTCCAGTGGGATCAACGATTCTCAGCATCCAATTCATTACTAGATTGTAAAATTTAAGTGAATGATCCAAGTAAACTTGATCCAAAAGTTGGGTTTCGTATGCTATTCTGTGTGATGTAAGTTTTTCAAGCTGCGTCTATTATTTAATTATATAAGTTAGTGAAATTCAATAGTGAAGATTGTTCATTGAACATTACGAACTTTACAATGTGCCAATATCTCTTCATTTCTTGCAGCCATCGGAGTCTAATGGTGGAAATGTTAAGATAGATCATCATCCGTAAAACTAAATATTAAACGCCTTAAAGACTTTAAGTCAAATATATATATATATAAATACCCCTGCCCAATTATGTTGATCAGCTCTCATTCGATCATATTGTTTTTGGAGTTCTGATATATCTCTGATGAAAGCATTATATTTTTCATAGCAATGTAATGGACCATAATGATGCATTGTAATTGTAAGAAAAAATATTTCAGATACAAAGTTTGGAGCTATTAATGATACAAGAATTAATTAAAAAAAAAAAATTTCAATCATCATTTCAAGATTAAATAAACGTAATCGTTACCAGACGCGCTTTCATCTACTATCGAAAAATACGCATCTGCTTCTTGTTTAGTAGCCTTAATTTTGGTCTCCCGACTAATATCAATTCGATTAGATTTACGAAAATAATCGACATCTATGCGATCAATCTTTGAAAAAGAATATATATATCATAAAATAATTTTAGTTCTAACTTGAATAAGAGAAGAAATAGTTACCTTTGGATTTAGCATATCCATAATGGGATCTGCAAAATGTAATAATACACTCGTTAAATTCATTAAAAATCCATCAGTTCCGACTTGTAATGGGTCAACCTGAAGTTTCGGTATAAAATAAAATTTACTATTGATCCAATAAACGTGTGAGAAATAAAGCTGCAATAATATTAACCTGTATCTGAACCCTTCGCTCGTTTAATTTAATGACCTCAGCAAAATAACCAAGTACAGCCTCTCTAGCTGATGGCGAGGAACGAACAATATTATTAAAAATTTTGAAAATAGATTGCTATTCACTCGTCACATAATTAAGAAACAAATTTTAGACAAGCTTGTATAAAGGAAACAATAAAAGGATTATTATAATGAAAATTCATATCAACCTGTATTCCACGTATAGCAACTCTTAAACTCGTCATCGCTGACTCAACATCAGCTTGCCGTCTTGTATGGAGGTTAGCAAAATAAATTTCAGCTATCTTTGGCTGATACATAAATTACGGTCATTTTAGATAATGAAAAATTAATCGAAAGAAATCTTTATTTAATTGTGTAAGGAAAAAACCTCATCGGTCGGAAAAGCGGAAAATTTACAAAAAGGTCCCAAAAATGTGCCGACTTCAAACATTCTTGCAGACGAATTTGGAGAACACCAATTGCGTAATGTCGTCATCTAATTTTTTAATACATTTAATATTGCAGTTATTCTATGATGCTTGTTTCAAAGCGATTTTTAACATTACCTTATCGGCCAATGGTTTTATTTCTGACAGAGTTACTACCGACTAACATAAAATTGATCGTTTAATTAAATGTCATAATACTAAGACCTCAAATTATACAACGTATCATATTACATTAAGTGGTAGTAAATAATCCATGTTTAATATGTTTTTTGTTCTTATTTGGGCCCCATATCCCATTAATGCTGGGACAAACATCTAAGAAAAATAAAAAAAAATATAAATAATTATATTAGTATAAAGTGGAAAGTTCAAATGAAGAATTATTCTTTTACCTTGTCGAATCCTTCATCATCGACTTTATATACTACTTCTTTAATAAAATCTAAAGGTAATCCTTCGGGAGAATCAAATTCTGCTAATAATCTTGATACAAATTGACTAGGGCCAAGCTCAGTGGAACTAAATTCAATAGACAGTTTTAATAAATCATAACATAATCAATTAGTATCAATTAGTGAAATAACAAATACCCCCTAATTTGTGGAAGATCGTCGGGATACAGAAGTACATATTGTATGTAGTTAATTATAAGATCTTTAAGCGTATCTATGACACTGACTCGTTCATTGATAACCGATTGTTCTAAATTCTATAAAAATTGGTTAAATATTAAAAAATCTTCAATTATGTTAATTCCTGACAATAACTATTATGAATTAGTACTTTAGAACTACGTGTTGATCTTTTAATTTCAGAAGCTGTTTTCCAGCTGTAAAGCAAATAATCGAATAAGGGAGTTTTAGGAAGCTCAACACCATCACTCATTTGATTAGGATCAAGAGACAGTCGAGCAAAAAGAGCGCTATCAAGAACCGATTTTGTCAATTTAAAAGAGAACACTCCTATTAATTATTTCAGGTTTAGTATTATAGCATGCGATGAAATGTTGCTAGCATTTAAGAAATAGTTATGTGAATTATGACTAGTTGCGTGTTGAATAATACCAGGATTTTCTTCCATTAACGTTTTCGCAACAGAATCGAGATAAATTAGACGATTTCCACTTTTTTCGGCGACCGATTTCTTTGATTAAAAAAAGAAAAAAACATTTATCAATTAAGTAATAAGTCAAGTTATCAAAACTACACATATGTAATGATCAACTTACGTCAAGGGTAATTTGAAGAACTTTGGAGATGGTATCATTTTGCCAGTCTTCAAAGGGCTTAATTGGTGGTGAAATTTTAGGTGTAGTCTGTAGTGAAAACAATAAACGGAATTTTTAAATGTTCATAAGAAATATGAAAGGTTATATAGATTTGTGTAATTCAAACATAAAAATCGATATTTGAATAACTGATCCAACTTTTTACAATAAATTGGAACAAATGCATTGCGGATTATGATTTCTAGATTTTTGCCATACAAGAATAACAATTCTTTTTAAACAAAGTATGTTATCAAATGGGAGAAATTAAAAACAGTAACGACGAAGTCATACCCTCTCAGGAAGTTGCTCTTTATTAACAGGTAGCGAATATTTTTTGATCGGCGATGCAGGCTTTTCTTGGACAGGCGTTTTTGGTAAAATACTTGCTCGCGCAGGCACTGTTTTAGAGGACGATGCAGTAGGCTGGGAAGGTTCACTTGAATTATTCGAACTTTGTTGCAGTTTTGCAAGACGCTTTAAACGTATCTAAAATAATCGGCAGATCAATAGAATGCAATATAGAATGCAATATAGAATGCAATATAGAATGCAATGCAGTTTAGTAATTCTTTAAAAAGTAGACTATTTATTTTACCTTTTCGGAGTCTGATAATGGAGTTGGTTCCTGTACTGATTCCGGTGGTGGAGGAGAAGAATCCATGTTCATAAACGTAAATTTCAAAAAGATTAATTTTTCTTTGCTACTGTCGCTACGAAACCTTTGCTCGGAATTCACTTTTTTATATACCTTTATTTGGATGTATCAGGTGACGAGCAAGATCGTACAGCAGGGACACGGAAATATTCTTTCGATTTAAACCAAAAATTTCGATCGATTTAAGCAAAAATTTCGATTTATTTCGATTTGGCTAAACTTAAGCTTCAAGTCAAGTAACTCTGGCTGGAATTATGAAGATCACGTGGTTGTTTCGAATTTCGGAGGCTTAGCTGTGCTGTGAATTTCAATCACATGATAACATTTGTCTTGAGCCAATAATATCATTTCATGTGATTTATTTTTATATGTAACTTGGAGCAAAAAATTGTGAAAAATTTCGATTGGGGCAAAAAATTTTGTTTTCTTTTGAAAAGTTGCTTTCGAAAAATTTCCGTGTCCCTGTCGTACAGTTGGGAAACACGTGCCTTATTGTTTGTCCCATAGATTCCATTGTCGTTTATCACTTGTGTTCAATTTCAAAAATAGATTTCAACTTTCGTAATAACTTCTCCGGCAAAAAACAAAATTTTAGGGTTCTTTTATTTTAAAGATAAAAAGGATCATGTGTTCCTGTTTTTGCTTTGGTGAAGGATATAAAAATCCGTTAAAATTCTACCGTACTTATTTATGATACATGATGAGTATGGTTCGTCTATACGGAGACAATCCAATGTTATATATAGTAAATCTTTTTTTCCTGATAATTCTAGGATCTATTGTATTCAGTATTTAAAGTTCAATGTTTTAAAACAAAACATTTAACAATTTTTGACATAAAAAAGTTCTCTTTTAATGTTAAAAAATTTAAATTTTCAAGAATATTAAGAACGTTAAAATTTTAAGAAATGCTTTTTTGAGAATATAAAATCAAATATAAATAGATTATACTTGTACGTATAGTCAAACCTGTCTATATGAATACTGTTTAAATGATTATTCTGTATACATGAATATAAGATTCAAAAACCTACTAAGACTAATTGTAAAACTGCCTAACTTAATAATATACAACCCTTTTTTTAATTTTATTACAGTATTAGTAAAAGTTTATAAATCTGAATATTTTAGGAGAGCATAGGGAAAACTTGCATCCGATAAACTCCGAACATGTTGTTACACAAACCATTTATATAGGCAATTGAAAATCTGATATATGATTGTAGTCTAAAAACTGGCAATTTCACGATCCATTTACCCATAATAAGTTAAACTTAAGGTACTGTTAACCCCTGTAGTTAATCTTATGTAACAAAATAACCACGATGTAACACCAATGCAAGTAATGCTGTAGTATTGCTAGTAGTATTAGTAGTGCTAGTCAATGTTGTACATGGGACAGTTGGGACATAAGTTGGGACATTTTAGAACATTTTGGGACAATTTTATAAATTAAAATTACTCAAAATTTTATTAAGATAATCTACTTTAATTTTGTTAAAAATACAGTATACTCAGCACCTAAAAAAATATATAATTATATATTTTTTCAATTAACTTATTAATTATTAAAACTTGGGACTAAGTTGAAACATTCTGGAACATTGAAACATTGGAATGTTGAGACATAGCAAAAAAGCTTGGGACAGTAAAAATGTACAACACTGGTGCTAGTAGCAATAGTAGTGATAATAGCATTAGTAGCACTAATGTTTATTCTTAAAATTAGTGGTTCTAGTAAAAATTGTAATTTGTAAAAATAGTAACAAAAAGCAGAGGGCCAAAAGGTATAAAAAGACAGATATTTCTTTTGTAAAGAACAGAACTTGAAGTTCCAACAACTTGACAATAAATAAAGAGTAAATCATATTTTCATACAAAAACAACTTGAATACTTTATTAAATAAATCATACAAACAACCCTTCTTTACAAGTATGATCATGTTTTCATATACAGATCGTTTGAATAAACTCTATCTTGATTATAGTGTCTTCATACACGAATAACTTTGAGTATAAATCATAAACTTGTTTAAACGACTATTCGTATCTCTATATATATATAGCCGTTTGCTTCTTTTATAATAGCAAATCACTCAAATTCTCTTAACAGCGTAATCGCAACTAAAATCTATATTTTTACTTAGTATAAATTGGCATTTATTGTTAACTAACTAATATATCTGTCGCTACAATAAAACATTATACTAGATTTATAAGAGGTAATTCCAGATATAACATTTGATAATAACTGTGAGATATGGCTCCATCATTATAAATAAAAATAAAACCACGAAATTGCATAAGTTTTAATTTTAAAAAATACTTAGAAAGAATTGATAAACATCAAAGAGCACATTGAAAAGATACAGAAAATAAACTAAATGACGATTCATATGAAATTTGTTATCCGATAAAGGATAATCTGTCACAATCATTCAAACACTTCATTACCTAGTATAGGCTAACCACACTTGTATTTTCTTTTTCTGAAAAAATTGTAGAATATCTTAAAGAATTAGAAGAAATTTTAAAACAATTTAACTTACCACAGTGTAAAAATATCATTTGCAGGTTAATATTTAGTATTCGATATAATAAACCTCTGGAAGTTTAACTGAATTAGTAAGGTTAATATTATCAATCGCGATATATATGAACTGCTTTAAAAAGGACCCATTATTTCTAGAATTTAAAGAAGAGTTAACAACACTTCTGTTAGAACAATTTGTCGAAAATTCTAAGTCAAAGGCTAAGTTTTCAACTCCCTCAACTATCAAATCCTTCAAAAAACCCAATCTAAGTGTATTCACGAATTTGAAATCGTCCTCATTTGTAGAAACCATGATCATAAATGACGATATTCTCATATACCTTAAGTCAAATTCCAAAGAAAGTAACCTCTTGAGAATCAAACCCTTTTTTGGAGATGGAGCCCAGGACCCACAAGTGTGGATCGAGAGTTTTGAAAAAGCTGCTGCTGCTAATAACTGGGATACAAAAAGAAAAAGAGCTTTTTTAAGAGATAACGTTGATGAATAGCAGCAAATATATTTTTCTAATAATGCAACAACTACCAATCATATCGACGACTAAACCGCCACTGTCCAAGCTTTCAGGAAGCAGTTTTGCACCCAATGTTGGCAGAATAAATGGCTGCGTGAGTTGGACACTTTGAAGCAACAGCAGAACATACCTGTTGATACCTATTATAGTAAATTTAAGCAATTAGTAAAACAGTTTGAAATCAGCAGAAAAGTTGAGGATGCTCAAAACTATATTATTTCAAGTAGAGGTTAAGACCCGATATGCTCCTGTTAGTCTTGATGCACAGTTCTATTAGTTTAGATAGGATTCTTAACTTGGCGTGAACTCACGAACAAAGGACTGACTTCACTATTAATACTGGCCCTGTCTAGACTAAAAAGTCAAAAGACATAGAAAAAGATATTGAGTTTCTTACAGAACAGATGCAACAGATATCCTTCAACTACGCCACCATTGCTTCAGCCTTAACCACATAAATAACATCCAGACTTGTGAAAACTACAGTAGCTTCCAAAACCAGTCCCACCTGTTATCAATATGGTGAAAGAGGTCATATCGCTCAAAACTGTTTATCAGAAAGAAGCTCTATAAAATGGCCAAGCTCTCAACTCCCTTACTCTCACCCTAATTGCTGATGAAACGTCAATTACGCTGACACCAAAGAATACTATGGCACTGAAGAATACTATGATGATGATGAAGAAGAATTAATATATACCTCTCAGAATTCTAGATCCCAGCCTTATACTAAAGATAGAAGGGAAGCCAAGCAGAAGCAATCAGATTAGCAAAGGGAACAGATCTATAGGAAAATAGCACCTAGACTTCAAGCATCAACAAGTATACCAATGGAAGTTAAGCCCGCCAAACTCAACCTCAACTATGACCCCAGCCTCAACCTCAAACCCGCCCATAGCCCCAATCCACTCCTGTCACACATACTAAGAGAACTGTACAGAAACGATTACTATCAGTTGTAGACAAGCTGACTCCCTATAACATATTAGAAGACCTATTGAATATGCATTCTAATATCATAATTAAGCAATTATTACAATATCTCAACCAGCGTCGAAACCTGGCTACTAAAGCAAATCAAATCACAACTGATCAGGTCCAAAAGACCATCGCCATGCGATGTCATATAAAAATCAGGGGTAATTCTGTGGTAGCAATATTGGACTCTGGAGCCACAGTAAGCATTATCATCCAAAAATTAATGCAGTAGCTAGAGCTTACACCTACACAGGAATCAAGGACTATTGTTGTAACTACCAATAGAGGAAGGACCAGAGCTCTAAGCATAGTTGAAAATGTAAAAATCGTCCTCCAAGATATCATGATCTCTATTGACCTCCAGGTAATTAAATTAAAGGAAGAAATCTTGCTATTAGGAACTGATTAGTTCACGAAATCAAGTGCTATGTTAGATTTCAGGAAGCATATTCTGTAGATTCGTTATCTAAGAAAACAAACCACTATCAACACCACCCATATCATGAGTCTCCTATTAGCACCTATTGAAGACAACAATGACAACGGCTAGTGGATTGATGAGTTAGACAAAGAAGAAGAGTTAGAAATGTTTTTCTTCAATGAACTAATAACTGACTCAGACGAATATCTATATTTTAACCCTTGGGAGCACAAAGTTAGTACAAACAAGAACTCCACAGTATATCTTACAGATATTTCTCAGAATGACCTTAAAGAAAACAAAGATCCTGAGTATAACATGGGGCAAGAAGTAACAATGGAGCAAAAGAAAGCCACAAAGAATTTGTTGCTCTGAAATCACAAGGTGTTTGCTACAGATATCTCTGAAAACAGTCAAACTATAAGCTAGAATATACAGATTTAATGCGCCATCATATCCTTATAGAAGATGCTGCGTCCATCAAGCAAAGACCCTACTGCATCTCTTCTGACGAACAAGAATTCCTACAACAAGAAATTAAAAAAATAGAGGAATTAGGTGTGATTTGACTATCCACAGGTCTGTGGAGCTCTTCTATCATCATCATCTCAAAGAAAAATGGCAAGAGACGGCTTTGCATCGATTACCGTAAATTAAACGCTGTAATCGAAAAAGATATATATACCTTCCAAACATTAATGAGGTGTTGGATAGCTTCGATAAAGCCATCTGGTTCTCGAGTCTCGACCTGGCAAGTGGCTACTGGCAGGTTGCTGTGGCCGAAGAAAACAAGAAAAAGATGCATTTGTCACCAAATTTGGCACTTACGAATTCAACATAATGCTGTTTGGTCTCTGCAATGCTTCTGCCATATTCTAATAGCTAATGGACACCTTTCTATGAGAGTTCATAAATAAATATGTTATTGTATATCTAGACGATATTACTGTATATTTAGCCACCTTCAAGAAACATCTATAACACCTCCAAACTATATTCACTAAACTACAAGAAACTAATCTAAGATTAAATTTAGAAAAATGCTTCTTCTTCCTGCCTAACATCAAATTCTTAGATCACATTATGGAAAGAGACGGTTTATGTTCCGACGAAGACAAGATCAAAAAGATCCAGAACTACCCCATCCTTACAACCCTATGACAGATTAGAGGGTTCTTAGGACTCATGTTGTACTATCAGAAGTTTATTCATAGCTTTTCTAAAATAGCCAAACCTCTAAACCAATTGTTAAGAAAGGATAAACTATACGTATGAACTAACAAACAACAACAGTCATTCGATACTCTAAAGAATTACCTAATTACCACCTCTATTCTGCAGCAACCTGACTTAGAAAGGCCCTTCTATATCTATACTGATGCTTTAACATCTGGATTAGAAGCCATTCTAGCACAAGTCAATAATCAATAATATGAATATGTAATCGCATATACTAGTAGAAGTTTAATAAGAGCAGAGCAAAATTACTCTGTCACCAAGTTAGAATGCCTTGCTATGATATGAGCTGTGAAGTACTTCTATTAGTATATTAGCAGTAGGCACTTCTATCTGATTACTGACCATGCCGTATTGAAATGATTGCAGACCACAGAGCTTAAAAGGAAGAGAGCTAGATAGATTCTGCACCTAGAACCTTACAACTTTACCATTATATATCGGGCAGGTAGAGTCCACAAGAACGCCAATACCCTGTCCCGAATGTATGAAGACGACCCCTCAGAAGAAGAGAAAACGTCATATGAAGTCTTGATGAATCACTTTACAGGAGTTGACAAAAAAGAGGAAGTCCCTATTGAAGTTTACTTGGTTGAATAGAAAAGACTGGTACCTGAAATTGATAAAAAGGTGTTAGAGAAAGTGTGACAAATTTTATAATATGTCCCATCCTACAGTATTATAAAAGGGCTAAAACTCTATTAGCAAGTTGAATTTATACCCGAAGGTATTCATTACAATGGCATGATGAGCACATGGTATTACGTTGAACATATTGCCAGTCATTTAAAAAAGAGGAGTAACCAAAAAAAATACCTCCAAGATTACAAAGGACCAAGCGCTCAATGTTGGTGTAGAGAAAGGTTGTATTCGCTAAGCGATGAGTGCTTAACCTACTGCCTTGATTTAAAGTTGTAGGTCACAATCAAGTCATACCTGGTCGAAGAAGTCATTATGAGTTATTGAGCCACACCTGATACAGATGATGAAGAACAAGAAGAAAGGTCAGAAGTAGTGATCCTTATCGATGATACTATAATCACTTGTGCAGATATATATACTGAACTCGGGATATATCTCTTGCTTGATTATGAAGCCAATAAAAACGTTGATGCCTTTGAATTCCTCAATAGAATCGATTACATCCTACAAATTGATGAAGTAAAGTTAGTTATTTAACTCTAGTGGCTACCAATTTTAGAAACCCTGACCTTTTTTTATACTCAAGAATTTAATAATTATACTAACAATTACCTTTGCAATTCCATCTAGTGAAAAGTTTTGGACCCGACTATCTACATCAATTAATCATCACTCAAGCTAGTCTAACTGAATACACCTAGAATTTAAAAAAAAAAATTAATTAAAATGCATAGTTAACATTTTATAATCAGATAATAAGATAACTAAGGAAACTAACATACTTTTTTTTTTTTTTTTTTTTCCACTTAGGCCATCTTGTCTTTAGTCTTCTTTATTACTTTACGATTGTATAGTATTACAAAAGGCCTTAGCATAATATTTAGGAGTGGCATCTCACAGTTACTTCGAAAGCACTTACAAGCGATCGGCCACACTGAGCAGATATATCCCTATGAATATATCGCAATAAGTTTCAAAATAGAAACACTATCTCTCTCAGACGAACACTATCAGACCACTGCCCTACAATAGGATATCGCCAATCTGATGACATCTTCTCGTAGGGAAGTGAAAAGAAAAAAAAAATTTTTTTACTAATACTAACACTAATACTAAAGGGGAGATACTAAAAAAAACGGAAATTAAAACTAAAAAACAAATACAAAAACAAAAGGGTGAAGAAAAAGAAAAGAGAATTTGATAGGTCACAGTTATAGGCCTGTGTCGGGCCTTAAAAATTACATATTAATAGGTAAAGAAGCTCTGTATCTAACTCTATCCTAATAATATATGTATATAAAAAAAAAATATAAAAAAAAGACAGCTAAATAAAACAGAGTAGCCCGGAATATAAAAGTCTCGAAGTATTGTCCAACGGTTTTTCCGGTCGAGGCACATATATCATTTATGTTGTCATACAGTCCGTATACAGTTGCTTAATCTGGACGTCTGCCCGATATCCTGTTATGGAAGCTCATCCATTTTTAAACAGATAAACAATGCTGACTTGTTTTGAAAAATTATGTGTCGATCTTTTGGAGAGGGTAAGCTAAAACGCCCACTCTTTGACAAAATTTCCTCGAAAAAAGTGGTGGGTCAATGAAACTTTTCTGTAGTTGTTCCTTGTAAGTTTTATAGTTGTATAGATATATCTTAAGCTTATAATACTCCTAGTATCATCCTAGACGTTCTGTGTTTCCAAAATATCCTTTTGGTTTGGATGCCAAATATAATAGAGGAGTCCACCAGAAGAAGAGCTTGACCTCTACAAAAACCAGTACAAAGTAAACCGTGCCTCGGTTTTATACTCTTGGTACTTCGTCAACAACACATCTACTTTCATAGGACCAAGTTTATTATTTACTTAAGCGTCTTCTATAGCGCTGACTGTAGTTTAGTTTCTTGTTTTTTGTTGACCAGATGATCATCGGAAAGAGTTGTTGGAATGTATTATTATTATTATTATTATTATTATTTATTACTGATATGGAATAAATATGATTAGAGCGAAAACAAAAGTAAAACTATAGTAATACAAATACCAAAGAATAAAGAGTATTTAGATTTAGTAATGCTGTAAAACTTGATTAGTGGTTGATTTAAAATTAAGGTTGTTGGCCTAAACAGGATTCTAGGACTTGAAGATTTAGTCTGTTCAAACTGTAACAAATTAGGTTGAACTTGAAGATTTTTTAGAAAAACAAGATTTTTATTGCATTGAACAGACTAATTATTACAAGAAATTTTTATATTGCTTTATATACTTTTTCTATCTTTGTTACTTTAATATAATTATTAATACTAACTATTAATTTATTACTAATAATGATTACATAACTTATGCACATAATTGACTACTAGTTTATTACTATATAATTTATTCTCTATACTATTGATGCCTATATAATTTATGCGTATAATTGTGCTTGACTATTGCCTTATTACCTATGAATTTATTATATGATTTGTACATCAGCACCATTCTGAAATTATAGGCTTGATAATAATATTGAATCACAGGCTTGGGTCACGATATAAGTTATGGTTTGTAGCTGGGGCTTGGTTTGTTACAGCATTAAGCTTATATAGTTAGACCTCTTTAAGTATATACTTTTGGGACTATACTTTAATGAATAGAATTTTATCTTTTTTACTATTTGTAGTACAGTTAACCAAAATAAATTAAAAATTCAAAAAAATATAAATACAAGTAATTTTTATATACAAAAATTTGATAATTACTATAGTAGAGTTTAATATAAATTTTTTTATAATTAATAATTAAAATTGATAAGAAAAAATTCTTTTTAAACTATGACTTTTTTGTATATTTTGGTATACTACTAGTAGCAGTATTGTCACGGGACAGTTGTGGACAGTGAGTTTGGACACTTTGGACAATTTTGAACAATTAAATAAATTAAAATTACTCAAAATTTTATTAAGATAATCTATATTACTTTCTAAGTAAAATATGTTCAGCATCTAAAAAAATATATAGTTATATATATTTTAAACAAATTTATTAATTATTAAAGCTTAAGTATACTCTGGACATTTTTGAACACTTGGATATTTGGACGTTGGACAGTATCAAAAAAGCCTTTGGACAGTCAAAATATACATCCCTGCTAGTAGTACACTACTTAATTGATAATCCACAAATCAACAGAACAAAAATTTTTTTTTATATATAAATTTTACTATAAGTCTGAATCTGGAGAGCCTTTATCTAAAACTTTTTTTTTTACTAAGTAAATTACTCTTGGGCTTGTAACAAAAGTTATAAAGCTCATCAAGATGCATCTAATAGTAGTAAGAACATTAAAATCGGCTTGGTGGTTCTTGAAAATTTTTTAAAAAAAAACTTCTTTTTTACATATAAAATTTCTTTAAAAAAAAATCAATTTTTTTTAAGAACTACCAAGCTGATTTTAATGTTTTTACTACTATTAGATGCATCTTGATTAGCTTTACAACTTTTGTTACAAGCTCAAAAGTAATTTACTTAATAAAAAAAAAGTTTTAGATAGAGGCGCTCCAGATTCAGACTTATAGTAAAATTTATATAAAAAAAAAATTTTTGTTCTGTTGACTCATAGATTATCAATTAAATTAATTTTTTTTTTTTTATTAACTAGCCTCTTTAGCATAGAGATTTTTATTCAAGTATATTGAGCGAAAGCTTATATAAGCAGAACCTTAATTACATTAGAGAGTATAACTAGCCACATATATACCTTTTGAGCACCTATTTAAGTAGTCCGCATATAGATAACTGTACACTATAGATTCTATACTAGCTGCTATACCTATAACCCAACTGGAGGATTACCTATTTAAACTTTTTGTAATGTACACTACCCCCTTGTGTCACTGGAACATCTCTGTTACATTCGTCAATCAAGAGTTCCGAATGTATACCATAGCCTTAGAACTAATTTATTCTTGAGGCATTATTGTTAGAGCTTTCTGTACTTACAATCTGGCTAACCTAGACTTTTGGTAAGTTATATCAAATTCGAAAATGAGTACTTGTGAGCCAAAGCTGCTACTATTACCTACTCCTGCTTTGTAGAGTTCACTCAAACCCCAGAACCCACTTTACAAACCATCTACTGTTTTACTGGTCTCCAAACTTTCAATCCAGATAGCCTGAAAAGGCAGACCCCTTCCTTTGATTTTTACTGATAGCCTGGTTGGTATAGTGCCTTGCTAAACACCTTAGTTCTGTCCAATTTCTAGTTCTTCAGTTAATAATTCTTTATATAGCACTGTTGAAGATCTGTATTACCTCTCTACTTGGAACTTGCCAAGTGAGATTCTGTATATCTCAGCTCTTGGATTTACACAAATGCTTTACTTGGGTTTCATATAACTCTTGTATTACACTATAGTTTCATATTCTTTCAATACAAGCTAATACGACTAAAGCTATAGATTCAATGATCTATCAGATTATACATAGTCTGCTATAATACATTCTGTAAAATTCAAATTTTGTTACCAGTGGGATTCAAACTCTTGTCCTACCCTTGGGGGTGTGACAACTTACCAACTTCACTAAGTTGCCACACCTCTTTAAATTAATTTAATTTTTACATTATTAATTAATTTTATAAAATAAAGGCTTATTATATAAAAAATATTCAAAACTTATTATAATTAAAAAATTATTATTAGTTATATTTCAAAAAATTAACTTGTATTATAGTATTAAATATTATGTACAAAAACAACTCTTCTTAATGATCCTCTGGTCGACAACTCCAAAAATCTGAATTACAGAAAAATATTATAAAAAACATAAAAGAGTAATAATATACTTGGTTCTATATAGGTGTATTATTGACAAAGTATCAAGAGTGTAAAATTGAGAAGTGAACTACTTTGGATAGTTTTTGTAGAGGTCAAGTTTACTTGCTAGTAGACTTTTCTATTATATTCAGCAGCCAAACTAAAATAATATTCTGGGAATACAGAATAACTAGGTTGACACTAAGCATATTAAAAAAACTAGATATAGTTTCTATATAACTGTAAAACTTACAAGAAAGATCCTACAAAGTTTCATTGGTCCATCACTTTTTTCAAGGAAATTTTGTCAAAAAGTGAGTATCTCAGCTTATCTTCTTCAAAAGATTAACATGTAATTTTTCAAAACAGTTAATATTGTTTATTTCTTAAAATAAGATATTTACTTTTAGTAAACATAAAATCAACAGATGTCCAGATTAAGCAACCAAGCATATCCAAAGGACAACACAATTAGGTAACATGTCTTAACCAAAAAAAACTGTTTAAACAATACTTCAAAACTAATAGTACCTTTTAACTACTTTGTTTAGTTTAGTTTAGTTTAGTTTAAATCTGCTATTATTGTTTTTTTTATATAGATTAAATATATTATTAGAATAGAGTTAGATACAGAGCTTCTTTACCTTGTCATATGTAATTTTTGTTAGCCTGATACAGGCTTATAATTGTGACTATTAGATTTTTACTCTTGTTCTTTCCTTTTTCCCCTTTTAATATTAGTATTAGTGTTAGTATTTTTTTCTTTTTTTTCACTTCCTTATGAGAAGATGTCATCAGATTGGCGATATCCTATTGTAGAGTGGTGGTCTGATATGGCTTTCTAGAATAAGTGATCTTCAGATTTTCTGTTGATTTATTGTAATATGTCTCTTGTAAATATATTTGCTTAATACAACAGGTTACTTATAAATGCTTTTAGAAATAACTGCGAAATGTTAGGCCTAAATATTAAGCTTAAAATATCTTGTACAGCTTGCGACAAGACAATTTTAATAAAGAATCACTAGCAAGACTGCCAAAGTTGAAAAAAAAATTATAAATATTATGTAATAATATTAAAAAATTATTACTTTTTTTTTTTTTTAATGTTAAAAGAATCTACTAGACTGACCAAAAATTTTTCATGTCATATAAAAACAATAAAACATCTTAAAATTCATTGAAATTAGGGTTATTAACTTTTTAAGATTTGAAAATAAGAAATATAGTAAAAATTAGTCAAAAAATCTTTTAATTAAAGCATAAAGGTGAATTCTTATATAAGTTTTTAAGATAAATGATGTTTTTATTAACACAAATGTTTTGTTTTAGACTTTACTAATTGTATTATGTTGTATTTAATTATAATTTCCCATTAGATAAGTTTGCTATTAATCATTATGTGATCTGAAAAATTCTTAATCACCCTGGTGGATTCATGTTAAGATGACCACTTTGGTGTCTGGCATATTTTATTGAACTTTGGTTTAAATGACAAGACAACCACATAGGCTACTTTTGAATTTGTTATATTAATAAAGATACACCTATGCTTTTTGAGCATTTAATTTAAATAGTCTGCCTATTATTAGATACTATATTAGATATTGTACTTATAATCTACTATTATTTGAGTTACTTAATTAAACTCTCTAATCAACTTAGTGCTGTCAGATATTTTTCCTAAAGAGAAACTGCTGCTAAGGCCTCTTAGAACTACTTTATTCTCATAATAAACCTACTAAAGCAGTCCATGTCTCATATATATATTATCTAGATTTTCAGTAACTTAAATCTAGGCCATGACCAAGTACTTGCAACTTTTTATTTCTGCTACTGTTACCTACTTTGTGCCTTTGCAAAGTTTACTCAAACTTTAGTACACACTTTACAAACTATTAATAGTACTTCAATACCAACTAACAGTACCCAAACTTCTAATTCAAATGGCCTGAAAAAGACTAATTAGTATTTTCTAATATTCTGAATGAATCTTTTTTCTCTAGTTAATCCAGTGGCCTGATTAATATAGTGCTTGCCAAACTTTTAGTCCTTCTTCAGTCTTACTGTTAGTGTTTAGTTCTCTAAATGATAATCCTTTATATAGTATCATTGAAGATTTGTATTATCTCTCTACTTAGAACTTCTTAAGCAAGCTTCCATATTCTAATCCCTTAGATTTTTTTGGCTGCTTTACTCAGATTTTCATATAACTCATATATTACATTAACATTTCATAATCTCTTAGTACAAGCTAGTATAACTAAAGTTACAGGTGCTTACTTGGTTAATATATTATACAGTTTTATCATAACACTTTCTGTAAATTTGAATTTTGTTATCAGTAGGATTCAAACTCTTGTTTTGTCATTTGGGAGTGCAATAACTTACTAACTACACTAAGTCACTACACCCTTTAAATAGAAGATATTAGAGTAGATAGTAAATAGAAACTATTAAATAATATTTTTTAGAATATAGTTTTCTAAATATTTCTATAATATTCCTTTTATTCTAATAATTTGTAATAGCTTTATTGTTTCAAACCAAGTAAATAAATTCTTTGTTTAAATCTTTTTTCTTGCTCTTCTTAAATTCTTCTTTAAAAATATTATTATAATAATATATTGTAATGTAACAAGTTAGACCTTTGGTTAACTAGCTACAATACTTGACTAAGTGTACGAGTAGTTAAGAAA
>CAJVPZ010000051.1:0-28187 GCA_910592135.1 Racocetra fulgida | reverse complement strand
TTGATTTCAAAAAACTTATTTGCTATATCTGTAATCTTGTCTAGCTCCTTTTTATTTCTTGCAATATATACTGTATCGTCTGCATATGCAAGTACTAGCACTTTTAAATCTTGTATCTCCACTATATTTCTTTTTATATTTTTAGGCCATGTTACCTCTATAGTGTAGCCAGTTTCTTTGCTTTCTTGTATATATGTCAGTAGCAGATTATAAAATATCCTCCAAACTAAAGGAGAGATTACTTCTTTTTGATCTATACCATCTTCAGCTCTAAATCTTTCTGTGTTTCTATATCTTGTAATTATCTTTATTTCTCTGTTCTCATACAGATTTATTATAAAGTTCTGAGTTTTTTGAGATATCTTAATTCTTTTTAAGGCTAGTTTCAGCATTTTTATACTAACTGAGTTGAAAGCTTTTTTCATGTCTTAAAATAAAATCCAGAGTTCTTTCTTATTTCTCTTGTGTTCTCTACTATGCTATTTAATATCTGTATAGGTCCTGCTATTCCCTCTTCTGGTAGGCCAGCATAGTTTTTTCTTTTCAAGATTTCTTTCTCCTTTAACTTTCTTTTTAGTCTGTTGTTTAGTACTTGTACTACTGTTTTTTTGAATATTTCTAAAAGCAAGATAAAACAGATATTATTAAGATTGTAATTCCAATCTTCTCTTTTTAGAATTGGATACAATAGCCTAATTTTTCATTTTTTTAAGATTTTTTTTAGCTCAAAATATTTGTCTGCTAGTTTTTTAAATAGTCCTTCTGCAAAAGTATTTGCATTTTTGATGTAATTCTCGCTGAATACAATTCTACACTTTTCCCTGGATTAGTAAATAGAAGATTCCTGTAGGGCCAGATGCAGAGAAATTCTTGGTCTGTTTTAAAGCTTCTGCTCAGTCTTCACTAGTTATCTTATTAGCTAGATCTTTGTACCAGTTTTTTTAAATACTTCTGACTAGTTTGTATCTTTCTTTCCACTCTCTTGGCAGTTTCTTGGCTTTTGTGTTTCTTTTTCTGAACTGTTTTTGAAAATGCTCTTTTATTTCTTCTAATATTTCTTTAGGCTTATTCACTAATTCCTGTTTCTCTTCTTTGTCTATTCTGCTTCTAAGTACTTTTTTTAGTCTTATGCTTCTATGCAGCTTTTCTAACAAGCTAACTATTATTTTTCTCTGATTCTTTACTACTATTTCAAATCTTTTCTCAATAAAATCTCTGATCTTTTCTTCTTCTTTTCTGTTTGCCACCTTTTGTATATAATTTTTTACTATACTTCTAGACTTTTGTGATTTCTTAAGTCAGCCAGCTCTAATAGATCCTATTTTGTCTTAATCTTCAATATATATCTCTCAAATTTCTCTTTTTCTTTCTATACTAGGTCTGTATAACTTGCCTTTTTTATTTTTTTGCATCATTTACTAAGTGTTCGAGTTTCTAGCTGTAATTTTCTTACTGCTTTACCTTGTTCTAATGCTGACTTCAGTTCTAGTAGTTTTTTCTTTTTAGACAAAGTATTGAATACTGCTTTCTTATCAATGATTCAATTATATACTACATGCTAGTTATATCTAGCATGTTAAATTTTTCTTCCTCTTGTTGTATTCTTTCTTGATAAGTTGCTACTTCTGTTTATATCCTTGGAGCTTCTTTATTTCGGTTCATGATGTTCTTTATGCCTTTTCTTAGTTCTTCTTTAAGTCTGGATCCATAATTCTTCTAGTTTTTTTTTTTTGTTTTATCTATATCAATATTTATTTTCTTTTTTTCTAGACGTCTTATTCTTGCCTGATTTCTTATTCTTAAGTCTATTCCTGTTTCTAGTTTGAGTACTACTGCTTTGTGATTGCTTTTGGTTATAAGTATCATATTTACTGCCTTTTTTTGCATTATGTTTTCTGCCCAGAATTTGTCAATTCATATTGTATCTATTTTGGATTTTGACTTTTGATTACTTTATATTGCTACTTCATCTTTTAGATTTGTTTCTCTCTAAATGTCTATCAAGCCTTTTAATTCTATTTCTTCTATAATTTCTTCTTTGTATTTTTCTTTTTGCTTGATGCTTGGTTCTTAGTAACATTACCAAGATTTGTATTAAAGTCTCCCATTATTACAAATCTCTGTTGCTTCTTCTTGTTGCTTATATTTGTTCTTTTTTTTATATAAGTCTTTATCTGTTCATACACATCTTGATCATTTGGTATTACATATACTACTATGATATTGATTGTGATTCTTTTGAAGTCTAGTATTATGTCAATAATATATAGGCTCTCTCTATATACCTTTGCTACATGCTTTTCTCATTGTTTGTCAATCAGGATGCCGACTTCTGATTCTTTTTTCTTTTGTTTTTCTGCTACTGACCAATATACAGAGTAGTACTTTTGCTATTTAACTAGAAATCTTTCTTCCTTCGCGGATAAGTTTGTTTCTGCTATTTCTAAAATATTAATATTTTTATCTTTTATAAAATCTATAGTTGATTCTACTCTGTTTTTATATGTTTTGATGCTGTTAATATTGTGAAATCTAATTTTTAATATGATAAAGTTTTGTGTTTTGTTTTTGTTTGTTGCATTTCTTTTCTCTTTTCTTTCATATATATTTATTTGCTGATCAATGACTTTTTTTTTCTCTTTATTGTATATATTCTGAGGGCTTTTGTGAAAGAGACCAGTCCCCTGATCAGTTTTCTAAAATTCAACTAGGATACCTTCTAGAAGCATTAAGCAGGCACTGCCTGCTCATTGCTCATACTGTCTAATCTTCTTAATATTTCTTTTAGTATCATTTGATGTTCATCAATTCTGTTTATAATGCTTGAGTTTACTTTTTAGTTGCCTTGGCTTTAACTTCGTTTATTATCTGTGTATTTTTCCTTTGTATTTAAATTATCTTTTTCTTGCTTTTTTATGTTTTCTTGCTTTTTGTTATATAATGTTTCTCTTAATTTTTCTTTCATAAAGGCTGCTTTTGATTGTTGAGATCTTCCTCTCCATGTATCTCTTTCTGGGCTTTGTGAATAGGTATCATATCTATACTCCTGCTCTCAGTTTAGTAGCTAGTTATTGTACCTGACTAACTTATTAGTTGCTTTTTCTAAATCTGTTTCATTTTCAAAAGTGATGATTGCTACTTGCTTTATTTGGCCTTTTTTTTTCTTAAAATGTATACTGCCTTTGCTTCTCTTTCTTTGATATAGTCTAAAAATAGTGTTTCTCAGACAAGTACCATATTAGATTAAACAAATTATTACTAATAATATAATTCAGAACTAAAAAAAAATTATATTTTTACTTTTTTCAAAACTTAATGAATATAGGACCTGATCCAAAATTTGATACTATATTAGATCTACTTTCTGTAGTTTCAAATCTAAATTTATACTACTATTACTTTTTATTAAACCTTTATTATTTTTTCTTACTTCTAAATCTATAACACCTTTATCTTTTGCTAATTCTATATATAATTTATCATTAGATTATCAAGTTTGTAACTAATTTGAATTAAATAAATACTAATTTAATTTAAGCCTCAAGACAGGCCCAGAATTATTTTTACTTACTTTTAGATTTATATTATCTTCTAATTCTATAAAAAAAATAGTATTAGATTGCTAAGTTTATAAATAAAAACAAAATTAATATAATATTAATCTAATTCTAAACTAAAAGTAGATTTAATATTACTGTTAGCTACTGCTTATAGTATCCTCTAAAAATAATATTCCTATAATTAAGACCTGAGTATTATTCACTACTCTTACTGGCTTGTTACCCGGGAGTACAACTATATTGATTTACTACTTTTAATATGATATGTCTCCAAATATAATACCTGATTCTTTATACAATATCCATGAGTACTATTCAATTTTAAAAATGAAGTTCTTGAATAATACTTCAGATACTGTAAGCAGTGACCAATGGTAACTTCACTTATTTTCAAACCTATAAAACTATTATTTTTATTTTTTTTTGAATTTTAAGGTAAGGCCATGCCTTTAACTTTATTAAAACTCGATTAAATATCTTTATAAGAAAATTTATAAGAAAGAAATTACATATAAATTTATATCCAAAGAATGTTAAAAATAGAGACTTAGGTCTCTAGTCTTAGTATTTTATAGATATAAAGTTCAAATAATGTAATTTCTTTATTTAATTTGTAAAGAAGTTTAATTAAATTTTAATAAAGATAGAGGCATAGCCTCATTTTTGAAGATTAAAAAAAAATAAATAAATAAAGACTCAGACAAAATTTTCTGCAGTCTAAACCTGCTATTATCTTTTATTATCTCTGTAAATTATATATTATACTGTATTAGAAAAGATGTAGCAACTTAGTATTATATATTATACTGTATTAGAAAAGGTGTAGCAACTTAGTATAGTTGATAAGTTATTGCATCCCAAATAGTAAGGCAAAAGTTCAAATTCTACCAATGCCAAAATTTAAATTTACAGAATGTGTTATAATAAAACTGTATAACATATTGATTAGGTTAGCACTTACTGTATAACCTTAATCTTATCAACTTGTATTAGGAAGTTGTAAAATATAGTGCAATGTATGAATTATATGAATTCTAAATAAAGTAGTTAAATAAATCCAAGAGATTAGAAGATATAAAAACTCGCTTGTGAAGTCTTGAATAGATAGGTAGCACAGATCTTTGATAATGCTATATAAAAGATTATCATCTAAGGAACCAGATACCGAAGGCAAACTGAACAAGGACCAAGTATTTGTCAAAAGCACTACATCAATCAGGCTGTCAGATAACTGAAAGAAAAGGTATTTATTCAGAATATCAAAGGATGTTTACTGGTCCCTTCTGAGCTATTTGAATTAGAAGTTTAGACACCAATGGTTGGCATTGAAGTACTGTTGATAGCTATAAAGTGGGTGCTAGAGTTTGAATAAACTTTGCAAAGGCAAGAAATAAGTAATAGTAATAGAGATAAATGTCGCAAGTACTTAACTGCGGTCTAAACATAAGTTACTGAAAATCTAGATAATATATATGTAAAATATAAACCGATCTAATAGATTTACTATAAAGATAAAGGACTCACTATATGATAGTGTATGTTTACTTTAAAGTTCTAATAGCTTTTATAGCAATTCTTCTTCAGTGAGAATATCTAATGACATTAAGTTAATTAGAGTAGTAATACTTTTGTTAATATAACAAAGTTAGAGTACTCATATAGTATACTCTGGTATTTAAACTATAAAGTTAATAAAATATGTTAGACTCCTCGAAGAAACAACTCTTTCTGATGATCACTTGGTCAACAACAATTTACTGAACTACAGTCAGTGATATAGAAAAGCAACATAGTAGACACAACAATTTTCCTGGTTTTGTGTTAAGCAAACTTGTTGTTGACAAAGTCTACAATACATGAAATACTGAGGAGCAGGCGTATAAGAATATTAGGCGGATTTGTGCCTAGGTCAAGTTTTCCTTTCTTTGACAGACTCCTTAGCACATTTGACATCCAAATTAGAAGGTTTATTCTAAAAACAAATAGAGCAAGAGTCTCTGGGCAGGAATATTGAGTAGATATTAAGAAACTGGACTATACAACTATAAAACTTACAAGAAGAACCTCATATATTCTCGTTGACCCTCCACTTTTTTTTCAGGGAAAATTTTGTAAAAAAGTAGGTGATTTAGCTTATCCCCTTCAAAAGATTGATATATCGTTTACTTACCAAATCAGTCGGCATTGTTTACTTTTTTCCTGTCACAACAAACATGTGGATACTTATAGAATGTGGATATATGGATTACATGCCTCGGAAGTGACAACTTGGACAAACAATGCTTCGAGACCAACTGTGCGAATTTTTGACTTCTCTATAGTGCCCGAAGCATGCTTTTGTTTACACTTCTATGGGAGTTTAAACAAAAAAAACTGGAGAGCTTATAGTGCTAGAGTACGGTGCTGATGTCGAAAAGCTTTTTTTTCTTTTAGGTTTTCACTTAAATTTACTAATTAGTTAAATTAGAGTAGAGACTAGTTTAGATAGTAGTATGTAATTTTTACAAAGCCTGATACAGGCTTATAATTGTGACCATTCGGTGTGGATGAAAAATCTCATATTTTCTTTTTTTTCATTTTTTCCTTACCTCTTTCTTTTCTTGTTTGTATCTTTTATCATATTCCCCTATATCTCTGTGTTTTTTTTATAGAAAAAATGTGCTTGTCACCAGTGGTGACAGTAACCGGATTTGGGTTAAGGTTGGATTTAGAGTTAGAAGTAAGTTTATTATATAGTGAAATGTCTCAAGAAACATTTTTTGTTAGTACACAAATGATGGTTTCATAGGCATAATTTTGAGTTATTGCGATTTGTAATTTTTTTAAATTTTCTTGTCATACCTAATCTTGCAATCTGATTGGCTCGGAACTGTCACCGCCAGTTACAAATAGATTTGCCCTTTTTTATATATAGTTTTCTTTTTTTTTCACTTCTCTACGAGAAGATGTTATCAGATTGGTGATATCCTATTGTAGAGTGGTAGATCGGACAAGCCTTCTGATTAGGGTATTACTTAGGTTTTATTTCATCGATGCGGCAGGTTGCTAATAGGCACTCGTTAGAGCAACCGAAGGATGTTAGGATCATAGGTTTAATGTTATAGCAATATATTTGTAGTCATCCATAAGATTAAAGCTTTATTAAACATCGATCACTAGTGTGATCTTGCCTAAGTGAAAAAAAAATAATAATAATAATGCTAAACTCCTAAAAGTCATCTTAATATTAAAAAATATATATATATATTATATTAGATTAGGAGGCTTCCAGAAATTATGTAATTTTTGAATGAGTGGATGGGATCTTCAAAATATCAGGTTATAATTCTAGTCAAAATTTTATAATTCTGACTAAAATTATAAAATAATTTTAGCTAAAATTATAAAATTATAAAATTATTAATAACTTTAAATCTACTAAGCTAATTAAGATAATTTAACTACCAAAATGCTTACCTTAATAAGATGATTTTAACAAGCCCAAAATTATTAAAATCCAATCACAAGATCCTAAGATAATTTAATTTTTATGTAATTTTAATAGTAATTTTTTAGAATTATTAAATAAATTATTTAAAATTTAATAACTTTTGATTTATTAACCCATTTTGAATGATTTAATTACCAAAATGTTCATCTTAGTGAGACAATTCTAACAAGCCCAAAATCACTAAATTCTAATCACAGGATTCCAAGATCTATAAAGATTTGTATTGTTAAATGATTATTTAATTATATATAAATTAGGAAAAATTTATTTATTACATCATGTTATATTTATAATTTGTCACCAATAATAATATTATTTATATCACGTGATTTATTTAATTTGAAGTTATATTATCAAACAATAAATATTATTTTTTAAGAAATTCGAATTTATTGCATTAGTAACATCTATACTAGAAACTTAGTTACATACTAAATAAGCATGAAATAACGCGCAGAGACGTTAATTCGAATTTTGGCCTGAATTAAGCTTAATTTAGGCTGAAATTCGAAATTATACCCATGTGTGTTATTTCACGCCTATAAGATATGTTGTAAATAAAAATGAAACTGAAATTAATTTGAATTGGAACATAATAATTATCCAAAATCTAATCCTAACTCTTAGTAACCCGAATCAATTTAAATTTTGCTTCTATTTACAATATAAGATCAGAGAAAACTTTCCTGACCAAAAAGAACTTAAGGTTAGAAATTCAATAAACGATTATTAAACCCAGAGTTTTGGAGCATATATAAAGCAATGAATACAGTATTATAATTAGAACAGACACATGAAATTACAATAGTATGTATAATGGCCGATTTCCTTATAACCTCCACTTACGCTAATATAAAAGAACTAATATAGCAAATATTAAACCTTAAAGAAACACTGCGTTAAATATAAGCGTTTTGTTAACTGTATATACTACAAATTTCTATATGTCCATTCTAATATGCATTACACTCGAATTGCAGTCATAAAAATTAATCAATATTAATTGCATAACAATCATACATCTACTTCCAAAATACTTGTGTATTAACTCCTTTTTTTAGAACATCTCACACTATTATGCACAGTTTTATCACAGCTTTGACAAGTATATTGCTGATGACGTGCTTTCTCTGTTTTCTCAGTTTTTTCTATAGCAGCCTTATATTGTTTAGTTTCAGGTCTGCCCTTGCACTTAGTAATTGGTGGATTAGCAACAGTCAAATTGTTTTTCTTTTCACTTTCTTCAGATTCAGATTCATCAGCTTGTGTTAGCTGGCGCCTTTTTCGATTAATGAAAGTCTTTAACCATTGAACTATCTCATTATTGTCGTTTTCAATAGCAAGCTGTGTAGCTTGCCGTGCAAGCCCCCATATTTCACAAAATTTAGAATGTCAAACTGCTGCGCATTAGTTACTTTTTGCTACAGAACGAGGAATGGTAAGTGGTTGAGGAATCAATGATATAACTTGATTATGTTGAGTTTGACTAGCATCCTTATTTAAGAAAACCATATTCTCTTGGTCAGTTGCTTCTTTTTTATTATCATAGTACCATCGCGATACCACCATTCTAATATGAAATCCAGAGATTGTTGACACTAACATTACTTGAAAGTAATATTGATATATAATGCTGCGAGATATGTTGGACATGCACGTACACAAATAAGAAATAGGATCCATTACAACAATAAAGTGCCTTTTTTGAATGTTATCCGGTCTTTTGTTGATAATTTGCCAAATTTCTTTAATATTGGCTTGGTTAACTTGCGAAATCATTGATTTAAGCAGTATTTGCTTCAAATTATAAATGTCTTCTATAAATCGGTCTTCTATATTCTCATCTTCATCATCTAATCCAACCATTGTTAAGTCGGCCAATATTGTATCAAAATATAAACACTGAGCCATTTCAATACGTTCAATAGAAAGCATATGCAGGGTCAAGTATTCTGAAAGTATATGGTCTATAGTAGGAAATATTTCACTACTAACAGATACAATCCTGACGCATGATGATAGAGTCTGATACTCGAAAAAACGGTTCCATTCAGCCTCTTTTTCTAATCGTGAATCCAAGGTTTTTAACAGATCACATAAACTACTATTGCTGTGTAATACCCTTTTGATAATGCTGTTGTATCTGTTATAAGTGAGAACAAAACTTAATTGGATTTAAATTCTTAAACTTAAAAAACTTAGTGTTAAAATTTCGAATAAGCAAACTCAAATTAGTGATAAACAGATTTAAGCTAACACCCTAAAACAAAAAAGCAGGCAAAATTAAAGCTCAAATATGATCTCAACGAATATCTGACACATTTCTAAAATAACATATGCTCCTAACCCTAACTCAACCAAATTTTAAATTAAATTTCATTCTAATTTACAACATACCCTTCTACCCGTGATGTCATTTGGACTCTAGCAGTAAAAACTTTTGAGGTAAAGGCACAGGCCTATGAATAGCGACTAGAGTAAAGAACTCATGTCAAATAACTTGAAGCAGATAGATACTTTTCCAGTAAATTTTGCCATTTTGATTCAAATAAAGTCTTGTCCAAGGTATTACGACATCGAAAAAATTCTTTACTGAACAAATCATATGTATTTCCTAATGCTGCCTTTAAATTCTTTGGAAGGTTTTGACTGATGTGATAAATGCAGTGTAAAGAATAAGTATTTTCATACTCATATTTCAGTGCACCATCCATCGCTGGGTCTGCGTCTGTAACAAAAACCAAAGGTTCAACGCCCGTAGCTTTCTTAGTACACTGTAGAATCCATTGGTAAGAATCCATTGTTTCATCAGAAATTAGTGCCTGTGCCACCAAACACGATTTAATGTTATTATCGACAATAAGGAATAAGCTAAGCGGCATTTGATATCGATTGGTCTTGGATGTATTATCGTTAAGAATTATATCGTGGTATTCAAGCCATAGAGATAATTGCTTAAGAGTCATCCAAAAAAGCCAGATGAGACGATTATTGCTATCTAATTCGAATTCAACGCACCAGCCTAATTCCTGTTTCTCAATAAGAAATGATAGAAGATGCGAAGCATCTTCTGTAAGATCTCAAGATTTGACTTTATAATGTTGAATTGCATTGGCGAGATCCATATCTAGAAAGGTCGCATCTGGATATTTGGCTTTTAACAATCAGCGCTAAACAGTAATCGAAAGATTTCCATTTTTTGTGTAAAATTCAATATCATTCAGCGCATCCTTTTCAATAGACCTGAATTTTGCACCATATTTACTATTCTCAGGGTGAAGTTCATGATTGTTGTGGGTATTAATAAATGTTGTGACTGTGATATGAGTAGATTGCTTAGGAAGATTCAAGTTGATATGCCATTCGCATCTTTGATGTTTTGATCACTGGTTACGATAAGTATTAATGTCAATATTCTTTTTAGGTACGTACTTTCCTCCAAATTCGCATCCATAAGATCGATGCCTAATTATACTATCACCATGTTGTTCAACCCTTTTTTTGATAATAGAAAATCCATTACATTGATCATAAGCTTTAAGAAATAAGTCAACATCATCCCATGAACAGAAAGTATATCCAACTTTTAACAAAGAAAAATCATATGATGTCTCACTTGAAGACGTCTCTAAAAAGTTGAAATGCTGTATTAAAATTGAAATTAAAACAACTTATTATTTTCACATTATAGCACTACTAATACCTTTATTAACCTCTCCAATAGTCGCGTTTTCACAGGAGGCTTCGAATTCATCATAAACCGCATTTTTGTAAGGGGCGTTAGCTTCAGTGTCAACAGCATGTGAGATATTAGTTTGAGCATTAACTATGTAAGAGGCAGCAATGGTTTCAGCATTCATCACGTAAAAGGAACTGGTTTTAGCATTAAACGTGTAGAAGGTACTAGCTTCAGCATTCACTTGATCTGACATAACCGTGTTGAAGATACTAACTTCAGCATTGACCACGTAGAAGGTACTAGATTCAACATTAACCGTTTGTTCTGCCATATTTAGAGGTTGCTTTTACCCGTTCAATTTCGAATTTATTAGCTGTAAATGTACAAATAGTATCCTTAAAAAAATATCCGAAGAACGTTGACGCGTTGCCAGACCAGTTAGGTTCTATTAAATATAAAGAATAGTAAAGAAATCCACAAAATGCTAAAAAGATGGTACAATATAGGTAGGTTCTGTTAGAAGTTGTTAGAAGTTACTTTAAGTCAAAAAAATTTTGCGAAATAAATGACGCGTAAGATCACATAACGTAATTTTATGCACCCCTTGAATGTGTGCCAGGTTTGTGTCAGGTGCAACATAACATAAGCAAGAAATTTCAAAACAAATGTTCGTTTCACTTACTTCTCAAAATTTTATATAAGAAACCACTTTGCTGCTCTAACAAAAAGTTTTCGGTGAGCAATTTTACAATACAAGCTCCTCTTCTCTAGCGCATAACACTTACCCTAACTCAAATATGAACGAACTTTAAAGACTTTGTGTTGTACTATAAACCTGGCACACATTCAAGTAATGTTAATTTTAAATTTTATGTAATATGTAACAAATAATTGATATAACAGGGTGTAACATCAATATTTATTCTATAAATTAAATAATTGTTTAACAATACAAATTTTTATCAATTTCATAATCTAGGTGAGTCTTTGACCACTCTAGTAGGTTTAGGTCACAGATAAAGTAGTCTGAGCTTTTATTTTTACATGTAGTTTTTACTTTTTATATTATATATATTTAAAGGTTAATAACTCATCATAGTTATTATATTAAAAACTATTAATAAAGATATGAGCAAGGCCTCACCTTAATAACAAAAAAAAAAAAATTTTTATCAATTTTGAGATTCTGTAATTAGAATTTAGTGATTTTGAACTTGTTAGAATTGTCTTATTAAGATGAATATTTTAGTAGTTAAATTATTTAAAACAGACTAATAGATCAAAAGTTATTCATTTTTAAAAAATTTACTAAATAATTCTAAAAAATCACTATTAAAATTACACAAAAGTTGAATGTCTTAGAACTCTGTGATTGGATTTTAATGATTTTGGGCTTGTTAGAATTATCATATCAAAATGAACATTTGGTAGTTAAATTATATAAAATAAATCAGTAAATTAAAAGTTTATCAATTTTAAAAATTAGAATATATGAATAATTTTTAAAAAATATTATATAAAATTTAATTGGTTAATAAAATATTATGTGTAGATAGGTGGAAATAAAATTTTAAAATTTATTAGTAACCAAAAATTATATAATTTCTGGAAGCCTCTTTACAAAATGTATTAATAACAACAAAGTGAATTAAAAATTTAACTAATTCTAAATCTAAAGGTTTACAAAAATCTTTACTTACTTTCAATCTTAAACTTATATAATTATTATTTTCTACTAACCTAGCAATTTATTTTGTTAGATCAAGATTTAATAGCTAGTAACAGAATAAAAATAATATTTATATATCTAAATACCAACTAAGAGCTAGCCTAATCTTATCTTCATACTCTTAAAATTTATAATAAATTGTTTATAAGCCTATAAAGCTACATCAGCAAATTTATAGGTGCAAAAAATTACAAAAAAATTTGTATTATAAACAAATTTCAAAAATATGCGTAATAAATTTCAAAATATTTCGAAAAATAATATTTTCGAAAATTTTCAGTAAAAATTTCGAAAAATTTCGAAATTTATTTTGCAATATTTTATTTTAAAATATTTTAATACAAAATATTTTGAATATTATTAATCACGTTTACGAACTATTGCAGCAGATGATAATCTCATTCTGACGCATGTTTATTTTTCGATCTTTTTTTTTCGATTTTTTTTTTTTCACTTTTTTTTCAAACTCTTTTTTTGACCTTTTTTTTTAATTTTTTTTTTTTTCGAACATTTTTTTTCGACCTTTTTTTTGAACTTTTTTTTTTTTTTTGAACTTTTTTATTCAAACTTTTTTTTTTGATTTTTTTTCTTTTTAGATTTTTTTTTTGTTTTAATCTAGATTTTTTTTTTTACTAACTGGGATTGAAATCTTGAATCCGGAACTAGTTCTAAGATAAGTAATAATTTACTTTTTTTTTTGTTTTGTCATTTTTTTAGTGCTGTTACTAATAGTTTCTTCTCTTTTGTAGGTCTTGTGCTTCGCCAGAAAGGGTTAATAGAGACTGGAATTGAAGATATTGGCCAGAACTGGTACTAAGATAAGTACCAGTCATAATTTTCTTTTTTTGTCATTTTTTTTAGTACTGTTACTAATGGTTTCTTCTCTTTGTAGATCTTGTGCTTTATTACGAAGGGTTAATAGAGACCAGGGTTAGAGATTTTGAACTGGAACTGGTACTAAGATAAGTACTAGTCATAATTTTCTTTTTTTTATCATTTTTTTTAGTGCTGTTACTAATGTTTTCTTCTCTTTGTAGATTTTGTGCTTCATCAGAAAGGGTTAATAGAGATCGGGATTGGAGATCTTGAACCAGAACTGGTACTAAGATAAGTACTAGTCATAATTTTCTTTTTCTCATCATTTTTTTTAGTGCTGTTACAGATGTTTTCTTCTTTTTGTAGATCTTGTGCTTCGCCAGGAAGGGTTAATGGAAACCGGGATTAGAAATCTTGAATCAGAACTGGTACTAAGATAAGTACCAGTCATAATTTTCTTTTTCTCGTCACTTTTTTTAGTGCTATTACTAATGTTTTCTTCTCTTTTTAGATCTTGTGCTTCGTCAGAAAGAGTTAATGGAGACTAGGCTTGAGATCTTGAACCCGGAACTAGTACCAAAGAATTGTACCAGAATGATATTAGAATAGGAACTTCTGGAACTATTCAGATAAGTTTTTTTTTTTTTTCTCTGTTTTGTTTTTTTTCTGAGAATTTAACTAATTTTTGTATTTAGGTCTTGGTCTAATAAAAGGCGACTTGTATTGGAATAGGCAAATATGTCTGGATTGTTGTTTATTTTTTGAAGCCCATGTTTTCAAAATAATATTTCTCTAGCTCCATAATTCCAAAATTCCTTTTTTCCTAACAACTGACAGTTTAGTTCACCAGCATTTTATTTCATTATATTTCACTAAAAAGTAATTTTGATTATTGCCATTAGGGTTAGTTTAGAGTTTAAATTAATTTAGCGCAATTATAAGTATATATTAGACAAAATAGGATAGCTATAATTATGTAATTGTTATAGTATTTAATAAAAAAAACTTATCTGAATAGTTCCAGAAGTTCCTATTCTAATATCATTCTGGTACAATTCTTTGGTACTAGTTCCGGGTTCAAGATCTCAAGCCTAGTCTCCATTAACTCTTTCTGACGAAGCACAAGATCTAAAAAGAGAAGAAAACATTAGTAATAGCACTAAAAAAAGTGACGAGAAAAAGAAAATTATGACTGGTACTTATCTTAGTACCAGTTCTGATTCAAGATTTCTAATCCCGGTTTCCATTAACCCTTCCTGGCGAAGCACAAGATCTACAAAAAGAAGAAAACATCTGTAACAGCACTAAAAAAAATGATGAGAAAAAGAAAATTATGACTAGTACTTATCTTAGTACCAGTTCTGGTTCAAGATCTCCAATCCCGATCTCTATTAACCCTTTCTGATGAAGCACAAAATCTACAAAGAGAAGAAAACATTAGTAACAGCACTAAAAAAAATGATAAAAAAAAGAAAATTATGACTAGTACTTATCTTAGTACCAGTTCCAGTTCAAAATCTCTAACCCTGGTCTCTATTAACCCTTCGTAATAAAGCACAAGATCTACAAAGAGAAGAAACCATTAGTAACAGTACTAAAAAAAATGACAAAAAAAGAAAATTATGACTGGTACTTATCTTAGTACCAGTTCTGGCCAATATCTTCAATTCCAGTCTCTATTAACCCTTTCTGGCGAAGCACAAGACCTACAAAAGAGAAGAAACTATTAGTAACAGCACTAAAAAAATGACAAAACAAAAAAAAAAGTAAATTATTACTTATCTTAGAACTAGTTCCGGATTCAAGATTTCAATCCCAGTTAGTAAAAAAAAAAATCTAGATTAAAACAAAAAAAAAATCTAAAAAGAAAAAAAATCAAAAAAAAAAGTTTGAATAAAAAAGTTCAAAAAAAAAAAAAAAGTTCAAAAAAAAGGTCGAAAAAAAATGTTCGAAAAAAAAAAAAATTAAAAAAAAAGGTCAAAAAAAGAGTTTGAAAAAAAAGTGAAAAAAAAAAAATCGAAAAAAAAAGATCGAAAAATAAACATGCGTCAGAATGAGATTATCATCTGCTGCAATAGTTCGTAAACGTGATTAATAATATTCAAAATATTTTGTATTAAAATATTTTAAAATAAAATATTGCAAAATAAATTTCGAAATTTTTCGAAATTTTTACTGAAAATTTTCGAAAATATTATTTTTCGAAATATTTTGAAATTTATTACGCATATTTTTGAAATTTGTTTATAATACAAATTTTTTTGTAATTTTTTGCACCTATAAATTTGCTGATGTAGCTTTATAGGCTTATAAACAATTTATTATAAATTTTAAGAGTATGAAGATAAGATTAGGCTAGCTCTTAGTTGGTATTTAGATATATAAATATTATTTTTATTCTGTTACTAGCTATTAAATCTTGATCTAACAAAATAAATTGCTAGGTTAGTAGAAAATAATAATTATATAAGTTTAAGATTGAAAGTAAGTAAAGATTTTTGTAAACCTTTAGATTTAGAATTAGTTAAATTTTTAATTCACTTTGTTGTTATTAATACATTTTGTAAAGAGGCTTCCAGAAATTATATAATTTTTGGTTACTAATAAATTTTAAAATTTTATTTCCACCTATCTACACATAATATTTTATTAACCAATTAAATTTTATATAATATTTTTTAAAAATTATTCATATATTCTAATTTTTAAAATTGATAAACTTTTAATTTACTGATTTATTTTATATAATTTAACTACCAAATGTTCATTTTGATATGATAATTCTAACAAGCCCAAAATCATTAAAATCCAATCACAGAGTTCTAAGACATTCAACTTTTGTGTAATTTTAATAGTGATTTTTTAGAATTATTTAGTAAATTTTTTAAAAATGAATAACTTTTGATCTATTAGTCTGTTTTAAATAATTTAACTACTAAAATATTCATCTTAATAAGACAATTCTAACAAGTTCAAAATCACTAAATTCTAATTACAGAATCTCAAAATTGATAAAAATTTTTTTTTTTTTGTTATTAAGGTGAGGCCTTGCTCATATCTTTATTAATAGTTTTTAATATAATAACTATGATGAGTTATTAACCTTTAAATATATATAATATAAAAAGTAAAAACTACATGTAAAAATAAAAGCTCAGACTACTTTATCTGTGACCTAAACCTACTAGAGTGGTCAAAGACTCACCTAGATTATGAAATTGATAAAAATTTGTATTGTTAAACAATTATTTAATTTATAGAATAAATATTGATGTTACACCCTGTTATATCAATTATTTGTTACATATTACATAAAATTTAAAATTAACATTACTTGAATGTGTGCCAGGTTTATAGTACAACACAAAGTCTTTAAAGTTCGTTCATATTTGAGTTAGGGTAAGTGTTATGCGCTAGAGAAGAGGAGCTTGTATTGTAAAATTGCTCACCGAAAACTTTTTGTTAGAGCAGCAAAGTGGTTTCTTATATAAAATTTTGAGAAGTAAGTGAAACGAACATTTGTTTTGAAATTTCTTGCTTATGTTATGTTGCACCTGACACAAACCTGGCACACATTCAAGGGGTGCATAAAATTACGTTATGTGATCTTACGCGTCATTTATTTCGCAAAATTTTTTTGACTTAAAGTAACTTCTAACAACTTCTAACAGAACCTACCTATATTGTACCATCTTTTTAGCATTTTGTGGATTTCTTTACTATTCTTTATATTTAATAGAACCTAACTGGTCTGGCAACGCGTCAACGTTCTTCGGATATTTTTTTAAGGATACTATTTGTACATTTACAGCTAATAAATTCGAAATTGAACGGGTAAAAGCAACCTCTAAATATGGCAGAACAAACGGTTAATGTTGAATCTAGTACCTTCTACGTGGTCAATGCTGAAGTTAGTATCTTCAACACGGTTATGTCAGATCAAGTGAATGCTGAAGCTAGTACCTTCTACACGTTTAATGCTAAAACCAGTTCCTTTTACGTGATGAATGCTGAAACCATTGCTGCCTCTTACATAGTTAATGCTCAAACTAATATCTCACATGCTGTTGACACTGAAGCTAACGCCCCTTACAAAAATGCGGTTTATGATGAATTCGAAGCCTCCTGTGAAAACGCGACTATTGGAGAGGTTAATAAAGGTATTAGTAGTGCTATAATGTGAAAATAATAAGTTGTTTTAATTTCAATTTTAATACAGCATTTCAACTTTTTAGAGACGTCTTCAAGTGAGACATCATATGATTTTTCTTTGTTAAAAGTTGGATATACTTTCTGTTCATGGGATGATGTTGACTTATTTCTTAAAGCTTATGATCAATGTAATGGATTTTCTATTATCAAAAAAAGGGTTGAACAACATGGTGATAGTATAATTAGGCATCGATCTTATGGATGCGAATTTGGAGGAAAGTACGTACCTAAAAAGAATATTGACATTAATACTTATCGTAACCAGTGATCAAAACATCAAAGATGCGAATGGCATATCAACTTGAATCTTCCTAAGCAATCTACTCATATCACAGTCACAACATTTATTAATACCCACAACAATCATGAACTTCACCCTGAGAATAGTAAATATGGTGCAAAATTCAGGTCTATTGAAAAGGATGCGCTGAATGATATTGAATTTTACACAAAAAATGGAAATCTTTCGATTACTGTTTAGCGCTGATTGTTAAAAGCCAAATATCCAGATGCGACCTTTCTAGATATGGATCTCGCCAATGCAATTCAACATTATAAAGTCAAATCTTGAGATCTTACAGAAGATGCTTCGCATCTTCTATCATTTCTTATTGAGAAACAGGAATTAGGCTGGTGCGTTGAATTCGAATTAGATAGCAATAATCGTCTCATCTGGCTTTTTTGGATGACTCTTAAGCAATTATCTCTATGGCTTGAATACCACGATATAATTCTTAACGATAATACATCCAAGACCAATCGATATCAAATGCCGCTTAGCTTATTCCTTATTGTCGATAATAACATTAAATCGTGTTTGGTGGCACAGGCACTAATTTCTGATGAAACAATGGATTCTTACCAATGGATTCTACAGTGTACTAAGAAAGCTACGGGCGTTGAACCTTTGGTTTTTGTTACAGACGCAGACCCAGCGATGGATGGTGCACTGAAATATGAGTATGAAAATACTTATTCTTTACACTGCATTTATCACATCAGTCAAAACCTTCCAAAGAATTTAAAGGCAGCATTAGGAAATACATATGATTTGTTCAGTAAAGAATTTTTTCGATGTCGTAATACCTTGGACAAGACTTTATTTGAATCAAAATGGCAAAATTTACTGGAAAAGTATCTATCTGCTTCAAGTTATTTGACATGAGTTCTTTACTCTAGTCGCTATTCATAGGCCTGTGCCTTTACCTCAAAAGTTTTTACTGCTAGAGTCCAAATGACATCACGGGTAGAAGGGTATGTTGTAAATTAGAATGAAATTTAATTTAAAATTTGGTTGAGTTAGGGTTAGGAGCATATGTTATTTTAGAAATGTGTCAGATATTCGTTGAGATCATATTTGAGCTTTAATTTTGCCTGCTTTTTTGTTTTAGGGTGTTAGCTTAAATCTGTTTATCACTAATTTGAGTTTGCTTATTCGAAATTTTAACACTAAGTTTTTTAAGTTTAAGAATTTAAATCCAATTAAGTTTTGTTCTCACTTATAACAGATACAACAGCATTATCAAAAGGGTATTACACAGCAATAGTAGTTTATGTGATCTGTTAAAAACCTTGGATTCACGATTAGAAAAAGAGGCTGAATGGAACCGTTTTTTCGAGTATCAGACTCTATCATCATGCGTCAGGATTGTATCTGTTAGTAGTGAAATATTTCCTACTATAGACCATATACTTTCAGAATACTTGACCCTGCATATGCTTTCTATTGAACGTATTGAAATGGCTCAGTGTTTATATTTTGATACAATATTGGCCGACTTAACAATGGTTGGATTAGATGATGAAGATGAGAATATAGAAGACCGATTTATAGAAGACATTTATAATTTGAAGCAAATACTGCTTAAATCAATGATTTCGCAAGTTAACCAAGCCAATATTAAAGAAATTTGGCAAATTATCAACAAAAGACCGGATAACATTCAAAAAAGGCACTTTATTGTTGTAATGGATCCTATTTCTTATTTGTGTACGTGCATGTCCAACATATCTCGCAGCATTATATATCAATATTACTTTCAAGTAATGTTAGTGTCAACAATCTCTGGATTTCATATTAGAATGGTGGTATCGCGATGGTACTATGATAATAAAAAAGAAGCAACTGACCAAGAGAATATGGTTTTCTTAAATAAGGATGCTAGTCAAACTCAACATAATCAAGTTATATCATTGATTCCTCAACCACTTACCATTCCTCGTTCTGTAGCAAAAAGTAACTAATGCGCAGCAGTTTGACATTCTAAATTTTGTGAAATATGGGGGCTTGCACGGCAAGCTACACAGCTTGCTATTGAAAACGACAATAATGAGATAGTTCAATGGTTAAAGACTTTCATTAATCGAAAAAGGCGCCAGCTAACACAAGCTGATGAATCTGAATCTGAAGAAAGTGAAAAGAAAAACAATTTGACTGTTGCTAATCCACCAATTACTAAGTGCAAGGGCAGACCTGAAACTAAACAATATAAGGCTGCTATAGAAAAAACTGAGAAAACAGAGAAAGCACGTCATCAGCAATATACTTGTCAAAGCTGTGATAAAACTGTGCATAATAGTGTGAGATGTTCTAAAAAAAGGAGTTAATACACAAGTATTTTGGAAGTAGATGTATGATTGTTATGCAATTAATATTGATTAATTTTTATGACTGCAATTCGAGTGTAATGCATATTAGAATGGACATATAGAAATTTGTAGTATATACAGTTAACAAAACGCTTATATTTAACGCAGTGTTTCTTTAAGGTTTAATATTTGCTATATTAGTTCTTTTATATTAGCGTAAGTGGAGGTTATAAGGAAATCGGCCATTATACATACTATTGTAATTTCATGTGTCTGTTCTAATTATAATACTGTATTCATTGCTTTATATATGCTCCAAAACTCTGGGTTTAATAATCGTTTATTGAATTTCTAACCTTAAGTTCTTTTTGGTCAGGAAAGTTTTCTCTGATCTTATATTGTAAATAGAAGCAAAATTTAAATTGATTCGGGTTACTAAGAGTTAGGATTAGATTTTGGATAATTATTATGTTCCAATTCAAATTAATTTCAGTTTCATTTTTATTTACAACATATCTTATAGGCGTGAAATAACACACATGGGTATAATTTCGAATTTCAGCCTAAATTAAGCTTAATTCAGGCCAAAATTCGAATTAACGTCTCTGCGCGTTATTTCATGCTTATTTAGTATGTAACTAAGTTTCTAGTATAGATGTTACTAATGCAATAAATTCGAATTTCTTAAAAAATAATATTTATTGTTTGATAATATAACTTCAAATTAAATAAATCACGTGATATAAATAATATTATTATTGGTGACAAATTATAAATATAACATGATGTAATAAATAAATTTTTCCTAATTTATATATAATTAAATAATCATTTAACAATACAAATCTTTATAGATCTTGGAATCCTGTGATTAGAATTTAGTGATTTTGGGCTTGTTAGAATTGTCTCACTAAGATGAACATTTTGGTAATTAAATCATTCAAAATGGGTTAATAAATCAAAAGTTATTAAATTTTAAATAATTTATTTAATAATTCTAAAAAATTACTATTAAAATTACATAAAAATTAAATTATCTTAGGATCTTGTGATTGGATTTTAATAATTTTGGGCTTGTTAAAATCATCTTATTAAGGTAAGCATTTTGGTAGTTAAATTATCTTAATTAGCTTAGTAGATTTAAAGTTATTAATAATTTTATAATTTTATAATTTTAGCTAAAATTATTTTATAATTTTAGTCAGAATTATAAAATTTTGACTAGAATTATAACCTGATATTTTGAAGATCCCATCCACTCATTCAAAAATTACATAATTTCTGGAAGCCTCCTAATCTAATATAATATATATATATATTTTTTAATATTAAGATGACTTTTAGGAGTTTAGCATTATTATTATTATTTTTTTTTCACTTAGGCAAGATCACACTAGTGATCGATGTTTAATAAAGCTTTAATCTTATGGATGACTACAAATATATTGCTATAACATTAAACCTATGATCCTAACATCCTTCGGTTGCTCTAACGAGTGCCTATTAGCAACCTGCCGCATCGATGAAATAAAACCTAAGTAATACCCTAATCAGAAGGCTTGTCCGATCTACCACTCTACAATAGGATATCACCAATCTGATAACATCTTCTCGTAGAGAAGTGAAAAAAAAAGAAAACTATATATAAAAAAGGGCAAATCTATTTGTAACTGGCGGTGACAGTTCCGAGCCAATCAGATTGCAAGATTAGGTATGACAAGAAAATTTAAAAAAATTACAAATCGCAATAACTCAAAATTATGCCTATGAAACCATCATTTGTGTACTAACAAAAAATGTTTCTTGAGACATTTCACTATATAATAAACTTACTTCTAACTCTAAATCCAACCTTAACCCAAATCCGGTTACTGTCACCACTGGTGACAAGCACATTTTTTCTATAAAAAAAACACAGAGATATAGGGGAATATGATAAAAGATACAAACAAGAAAAGAAAGAGGTAAGGAAAAAATGAAAAAAAAGAAAATATGAGATTTTTCATCCACACCGAATGGTCACAATTATAAGCCTGTATCAGGCTTTGTAAAAATTACATACTACTATCTAAACTAGTCTCTACTCTAATTTAACTAATTAGTAAATTTAAGTGAAAACCTAAAAGAAAAAAAAGCTTTTCGACATCAGCACCGTACTCTAGCACTATAAGCTCTCCAGTTTTTTTTGTTTAAACTCCCATAGAAGTGTAAACAAAAGCATGCTTCGGGCACTATAGAGAAGTCAAAAATTCGCACAGTTGGTCTCGAAGCATTGTTTGTCCAAGTTGTCACTTCCGAGGCATGTAATCCATATATCCACATTCTATAAGTATCCACATGTTTGTTGTGACAGGAAAAAAGTAAACAATGCCGACTGATTTGGTAAGTAAACGATATATCAATCTTTTGAAGGGGATAAGCTAAATCACCTACTTTTTTACAAAATTTTCCCTGAAAAAAAAGTGGAGGGTCAACGAGAATATATGAGGTTCTTCTTGTAAGTTTTATAGTTGTATAGTCCAGTTTCTTAATATCTACTCAATATTCCTGCCCAGAGACTCTTGCTCTATTTGTTTTTAGAATAAACCTTCTAATTTGGATGTCAAATGTGCTAAGGAGTCTGTCAAAGAAAGGAAAACTTGACCTAGGCACAAATCCGCCTAATATTCTTATACGCCTGCTCCTCAGTATTTCATGTATTGTAGACTTTGTCAACAACAAGTTTGCTTAACACAAAACCAGGAAAATTGTTGTGTCTACTATGTTGCTTTTCTATATCACTGACTGTAGTTCAGTAAATTGTTGTTGACCAAGTGATCATCAGAAAGAGTTGTTTCTTCGAGGAGTCTAACATATTTTATTAACTTTATAGTTTAAATACCAGAGTATACTATATGAGTACTCTAACTTTGTTATATTAACAAAAGTATTACTACTCTAATTAACTTAATGTCATTAGATATTCTCACTGAAGAAGAATTGCTATAAAAGCTATTAGAACTTTAAAGTAAACATACACTATCATATAGTGAGTCCTTTATCTTTATAGTAAATCTATTAGATCGGTTTATATTTTACATATATATTATCTAGATTTTCAGTAACTTATGTTTAGACCGCAGTTAAGTACTTGCGACATTTATCTCTATTACTATTACTTATTTCTTGCCTTTGCAAAGTTTATTCAAACTCTAGCACCCACTTTATAGCTATCAACAGTACTTCAATGCCAACCATTGGTGTCTAAACTTCTAATTCAAATAGCTCAGAAGGGACCAGTAAACATCCTTTGATATTCTGAATAAATACCTTTTCTTTCAGTTATCTGACAGCCTGATTGATGTAGTGCTTTTGACAAATACTTGGTCCTTGTTCAGTTTGCCTTCGGTATCTGGTTCCTTAGATGATAATCTTTTATATAGCATTATCAAAGATCTGTGCTACCTATCTATTCAAGACTTCACAAGCGAGTTTTTATATCTTCTAATCTCTTGGATTTATTTAACTACTTTATTTAGAATTCATATAATTCATACATTGCACTATATTTTACAACTTCCTAATACAAGTTGATAAGATTAAGGTTATACAGTAAGTGCTAACCTAATCAATATGTTATACAGTTTTATTATAACACATTCTGTAAATTTAAATTTTGGCATTGGTAGAATTTGAACTTTTGCCTTACTATTTGGGATGCAATAACTTATCAACTATACTAAGTTGCTACACCTTTTCTAATACAGTATAATATATAATACTAAGTTGCTACATCTTTTCTAATACAGTATAATATATAATTTACAGAGATAATAAAAGATAATAGCAGGTTTAGACTGCAGAAAATTTTGTCTGAGTCTTTATTTATTTATTTTTTTTTAATCTTCAAAAATGAGGCTATGCCTCTATCTTTATTAAAATTTAATTAAACTTCTTTACAAATTAAATAAAGAAATTACATTATTTGAACTTTATATCTATAAAATACTAAGACTAGAGACCTAAGTCTCTATTTTTAACATTCTTTGGATATAAATTTATATGTAATTTCTTTCTTATAAATTTTCTTATAAAGATATTTAATCGAGTTTTAATAAAGTTAAAGGCATGGCCTTACCTTAAAATTCAAAAAAAAATAAAAATAATAGTTTTATAGGTTTGAAAATAAGTGAAGTTACCATTGGTCACTGCTTACAGTATCTGAAGTATTATTCAAGAACTTCATTTTTAAAATTGAATAGTACTCATGGATATTGTATAAAGAATCAGGTATTATATTTGGAGACATATCATATTAAAAGTAGTAAATCAATATAGTTGTACTCCCGGGTAACAAGCCAGTAAGAGTAGTGAATAATACTCAGGTCTTAATTATAGGAATATTATTTTTAGAGGATACTATAAGCAGTAGCTAACAGTAATATTAAATCTACTTTTAGTTTAGAATTAGATTAATATTATATTAATTTTGTTTTTATTTATAAACTTAGCAATCTAATACTATTTTTTTTATAGAATTAGAAGATAATATAAATCTAAAAGTAAGTAAAAATAATTCTGGGCCTGTCTTGAGGCTTAAATTAAATTAGTATTTATTTAATTCAAATTAGTTACAAACTTGATAATCTAATGATAAATTATATATAGAATTAGCAAAAGATAAAGGTGTTATAGATTTAGAAGTAAGAAAAAATAATAAAGGTTTAATAAAAAGTAATAGTAGTATAAATTTAGATTTGAAACTACAGAAAGTAGATCTAATATAGTATCAAATTTTGGATCAGGTCCTATATTCATTAAGTTTTGAAAAAAGTAAAAATATAATTTTTTTTTAGTTCTGAATTATATTATTAGTAATAATTTGTTTAATCTAATATGGTACTTGTCTGAGAAACACTATTTTTAGACTATATCAAAGAAAGAGAAGCAAAGGCAGTATACATTTTAAGAAAAAAAAAGGCCAAATAAAGCAAGTAGCAATCATCACTTTTGAAAATGAAACAGATTTAGAAAAAGCAACTAATAAGTTAGTCAGGTACAATAACTAGCTACTAAACTGAGAGCAGGAGTATAGATATGATACCTATTCACAAAGCCCAGAAAGAGATACATGGAGAGGAAGATCTCAACAATCAAAAGCAGCCTTTATGAAAGAAAAATTAAGAGAAACATTATATAACAAAAAGCAAGAAAACATAAAAAAGCAAGAAAAAGATAATTTAAATACAAAGGAAAAATACACAGATAATAAACGAAGTTAAAGCCAAGGCAACTAAAAAGTAAACTCAAGCATTATAAACAGAATTGATGAACATCAAATGATACTAAAAGAAATATTAAGAAGATTAGACAGTATGAGCAATGAGCAGGCAGTGCCTGCTTAATGCTTCTAGAAGGTATCCTAGTTGAATTTTAGAAAACTGATCAGGGGACTGGTCTCTTTCACAAAAGCCCTCAGAATATATACAATAAAGAGAAAAAAAAAGTCATTGATCAGCAAATAAATATATATGAAAGAAAAGAGAAAAGAAATGCAACAAACAAAAACAAAACACAAAACTTTATCATATTAAAAATTAGATTTCACAATATTAACAGCATCAAAACATATAAAAACAGAGTAGAATCAACTATAGATTTTATAAAAGATAAAAATATTAATATTTTAGAAATAGCAGAAACAAACTTATCCGCGAAGGAAGAAAGATTTCTAGTTAAATAGCAAAAGTACTACTCTGTATATTGGTCAGTAGCAGAAAAACAAAAGAAAAAAGAATCAGAAGTCGGCATCCTGATTGACAAACAATGAGAAAAGCATGTAGCAAAGGTATATAGAGAGAGCCTATATATTATTGACATAATACTAGACTTCAAAAGAATCACAATCAATATCATAGTAGTATATGTAATACCAAATGATCAAGATGTGTATGAACAGATAAAGACTTATATAAAAAAAAGAACAAATATAAGCAACAAGAAGAAGCAACAGAGATTTGTAATAATGGGAGACTTTAATACAAATCTTGGTAATGTTACTAAGAACCAAGCATCAAGCAAAAAGAAAAATACAAAGAAGAAATTATAGAAGAAATAGAATTAAAAGGCTTGATAGACATTTAGAGAGAAACAAATCTAAAAGATGAAGTAGCAATATAAAGTAATCAAAAGTCAAAATCCAAAATAGATACAATATGAATTGACAAATTCTGGGCAGAAAACATAATGCAAAAAAAGGCAGTAAATATGATACTTATAACCAAAAGCAATCACAAAGCAGTAGTACTCAAACTAGAAACAGGAATAGACTTAAGAATAAGAAATCAGGCAAGAATAAGACGTCTAGAAAAAAAGAAAATAAATATTGATATAGATAAAACAAAAAAAAAAAACTAGAAGAATTATGGATCCAGACTTAAAGAAGAACTAAGAAAAGGCATAAAGAACATCATGAACCGAAATAAAGAAGCTCCAAGGATATAAACAGAAGTAGCAACTTATCAAGAAAGAATACAACAAGAGGAAGAAAAATTTAACATGCTAGATATAACTAGCATGTAGTATATAATTGAATCATTGATAAGAAAGCAGTATTCAATACTTTGTCTAAAAAGAAAAAACTACTAGAACTGAAGTCAGCATTAGAACAAGGTAAAGCAGTAAGAAAATTACAGCTAGAAACTCGAACACTTAGTAAATGATGCAAAAAAATAAAAAAGGCAAGTTATACAGACCTAGTATAGAAAGAAAAAGAGAAATTTGAGAGATATATATTGAAGATTAAGACAAAATAGGATCTATTAGAGCTGGCTGACTTAAGAAATCACAAAAGTCTAGAAGTATAGTAAAAAATTATATACAAAAGGTGGCAAACAGAAAAGAAGAAGAAAAGATCAGAGATTTTATTGAGAAAAGATTTGAAATAGTAGTAAAGAATCAGAGAAAAATAATAGTTAGCTTGTTAGAAAAGCTGCATAGAAGCATAAGACTAAAAAAAGTACTTAGAAGCAGAATAGACAAAGAAGAGAAACAGGAATTAGTGAATAAGCCTAAAGAAATATTAGAAGAAATAAAAGAGCATTTTCAAAAACAGTTCAGAAAAAGAAACACAAAAGCCAAGAAACTGCCAAGAGAGTGGAAAGAAAGATACAAACTAGTCAGAAGTATTTAAAAAAACTGGTACAAAGATCTAGCTAATAAGATAACTAGTGAAGACTGAGCAGAAGCTTTAAAACAGACCAAGAATTTCTCTGCATCTGGCCCTACAGGAATCTTCTATTTACTAATCCAGGGAAAAGTGTAGAATTGTATTCAGCGAGAATTACATCAAAAATGCAAATACTTTTGCAGAAGGACTATTTAAAAAACTAGCAGACAAATATTTTGAGCTAAAAAAAATCTTAAAAAAATGAAAAATTAGGCTATTGTATCCAATTCTAAAAAGAGAAGATTGGAATTACAATCTTAATAATATCTGTTTTATCTTGCTTTTAGAAATATTCAAAAAAACAGTAGTACAAGTACTAAACAACAGACTAAAAAGAAAGTTAAAGGAGAAAGAAATCTTGAAAAGAAAAAACTATGCTGGCCTACCAGAAGAGGGAATAGCAGGACCTATACAGATATTAAATAGCATAGTAGAGAACACAAGAGAAATAAGAAAGAACTCTGGATTTTATTTTAAGACATGAAAAAAGCTTTCAACTCAGTTAGTATAAAAATGCTGAAACTAGCCTTAAAAAGAATTAAGATATCTCAAAAAACTCAGAACTTTATAATAAATCTGTATGAGAACAGAGAAATAAAGATAATTACAAGATATAGAAACACAGAAAGATTTAGAGCTGAAGATGGTATAGATCAAAAAGAAGTAATCTCTCCTTTAGTTTGGAGGATATTTTATAATCTGCTACTGACATATATACAAGAAAGCAAAGAAACTGGCTACACTATAGAGGTAACATGGCCTAAAAATATAAAAAGAAATATAGTGGAGATACAAGATTTAAAAGTGCTAGTACTTGCATATGCAGACGATACAGTATATATTGCAAGAAATAAAAAGGAGCTAGACAAGATTACAGATATAGCAAATAAGTTTTTTGAAATCAA
>CAJVPZ010000050.1:0-28243 GCA_910592135.1 Racocetra fulgida | reverse complement strand
AATCTCGCAACAGAGCTCTATAGCTGTGTGCTTTGTTACTTGTGCTGTATTAAGAAGGCTACAGTCCACTTGTAACAGTATCATCAAAAATCTGTGTTACCTCTCTATTTGAGTCTTGCTAAGTGGGCTTTCATATGTGCTGACTCTGGATTTACACAGCTGTTTCACTTGGGTTTCGTATAACTTGTATATTATACTATATTCTACAGCTTCTTAATACAACTAGTACAACCAGATTACAGATACCAATCAGTTTGATTATACTTACAGTTTGCTGTAACATATTCTAAAATTTGAATTTTCACCGTTAATGAAATTCGAACTCTGATCCTGCCACTTGAAAGTGCAACAACTTCACCACTTCACTAAATCATCACATTCTTAATTAGAATTTTTATATATAAAAGCAGATCTAATTTAAGTATTATATTTTTTATAATTTTGTTTTTTCAAAAAATATATCAAAAAATTTTATTTTTTAAATAAAATTAGTGATCCAAACTATTACTCAAATAACTGTATATCCAATGATCTGATTTGTAAAATTTACTAACCAGATCATTTTTTTACAAACCAGTTTTAAATAATTTTCAGATAACTCTTTACTAATTGGATAATCTGTTTTATAATGAGTAATCTGATAATAAACAGGTGACCTAGTTGGTAAATAGATGATCAATCAAACCAATTTATATTACTAACCAGTTTAAAAATAAAGTTTAAGATAAAGTTATATAAAGTTTAAATGATAACTGAGACAAAAAAAAATAAAGTTCTTTTTTTGTCATGATAAATGACTTTGGAAACAACTTTTTATAAAAAATTATGTGTTAGATCTGTTTTATTAAAAGAACTTTGAACAAAACTTCACTTACTGTATTAACTAGGTTATATTCAAAACATTGTAATAAACATAGCTATACTTTGGTAATTGTTCACTGGCAGCTCAAAAAAAAAAAAGCTATCTATAGTTTGTCAAACTAAATAACTAGTAAGTATAAAGGCATATACTGCAGTTTCAATAAAGAGGTATATTAAAATAATTATAGTATATGCAAAAGTTAAGTACTAATAAATGTCACAGATTAAAACGAAATCTGATCAAAACGAAATTTTTCTGTTTTTAAAGGAAAATTTAAAATTTTTTGGGAGACATTTTTTGGGGTTCTTTTTAGCATTAGGGGTAGGGTTTAGGGTTAGGTTTATTAATAAATGAGTATATGTGGGTTTTATAGGCTCTAAGGGTGGGTATGAGAGGTCTCCAGTTTCATTTTGATCAGATTTCATTTTAATCTGTGACAATAAATATTATAACCTAATAGATATGTCTGTCAGAATGAATACTTTAACATATAATTATATAGAAGATAATAATACATATTCTGTAGATGTAAATCTGCCAAGCTTTGATATATATTCTGTAGATGTGAATCTGCCTAGATCTGATACAAGTTCTGTAAATGTAGATCTACCTAGGTCTGATGAATTACTTGTATATAAAACAAAAAAGCAAAAAAATATAATAATTATAGTATTGTGTAGGATTATTTTGAAGTTAAAATAACAGAAGAAGGCAAATTTGATATTTGTCAAATCTGTAAAAGAAAAAAATATTGTAGTTAGGTATGCATATGATTCTTTAATGAGAAATATGTTTGGCCATCTTTGGTCTAAACATTGAATCGATAAAGATCACTCTAAAGAAGCAAACAGTAATGGTTTGATTATCAAAACCATACATGTCATTAGTAAACAGAGGCAAGAAAAGATAACACAACTATTGGTTAAATTTATCATTGAGAATTGCTAATCTCTTTATATTTTATGTAGTCAAGCTTTTCATTAGCTGTTAAATTATATAAAAGCAAGGTTTCATATTTCTTGTGAGCAGAGTGTGAAAAAATGATTGACAAAGCTTATGATTAGAGTAGGAATTAACTATTTGGTATAATGAATATTGATAGTGGATTTGTTAATTTGACAACAGATATGTGGAGTTTAAGAACAAATTAAGGGTATATTGAAGTAATGGCAACATGGATCGATTCAAACTTTGAATTAAAAAAAGCTTTATTAGCAATCTGAATTCTTCTTTTACTACACACAGCCGAAGTTATCAAAGATTCCTTTAATCAAATTATTACTAATTGAAGGCTCACAGAATGAGTTTTTTGCATTACAACTGACAATAGGGCTAATATTAAAAAGATGATTAGTTTAATGAACAATATTATACAATCATTTTGCTCTGCTTACAAGTATACTAAAAGGCTTTAAACCTGCAATACAATTAATAAAAAGGGCAAAAAACTTAATTTTTTTTTTTCTCGAATTTCTAAACAATCTAAATGACTTAAAAATATACAAGAAAAATATAGATATTCAAAAATTCACCAAACAATTAACAATGTACTAATAAGATAGAATTCTTTGTATTTAGCCTGAACTTAGCTTAAAGAGTTATGAAAAGCAAATAATTTTCTTGTTTTAATATTGCTTTTAGAATCAGAATGGTGTAACAGACTTGATGGTGAGTATTTAAAATTTATCAACCTAACTAAAAATGAATGGTGATTGTTGAACCATCTTATTCTATTATAGAAACTGTTTTATAAGGCTATCAACATATTTTCAGATTCAAGCTATCTTACTCTTAATCTTATTTATCTAATAATGAGATTGCTTATTAAGAAGTTCACACCTTTTTATAAACAAACTGAAGATGATTATGCTGAATTATTATTTGAACCTATTAGCATTAGGTATATTACCAAAATTTTTTTTGGCATTAAATATTATTTTTTAAAAAATAGATGTTATTACGTAAAAGAAATTAGATTTGATTTTAAATTTATAAAAAATCTGATTTGTAAAAAATTTAAATTCTGAGGTCTTGCTTTGTTACACTAAATTTAATTAAAATCAGAGTTTTTATTTATTTTTCTGATTTGTAATTCAATATATTATAGTAAAAATATCATTGAAAAAATCCTACTTGTTTGTTAATTTTGAAACACTCAAATATTAATTATTTTTCAATTTTTTATTTGTTATTTTTATTTTTTTAGACAAAGTCAATTACTTAATAATAAAAGTTCTGACAAACTAGATATAAAAATAAATTTGATATACTAGTAAGTTCAAAGCAACTTCGTCAACCATTATAAGTATTACAAAAATAAGTGAAGAATTAAAGTCAAAGCAAAAATAAAAAAAAATACATATTCAGATAATAGCTTGTGATTTAAAGATTGTAGATCAATAGAACCTCTGTTATTATTAAAGATCTATGTAATTTAGTTAAGACTGCAAGTTATTTTTTCCTTTAAGAATATTAGAAAATTTCTGACGAAATTAGGCTTGTAGCATTGTTTTTAGACTCAAGAATCAAAAATTTAAAGTTTCTTGGTGATAAATTAATAAAAACAACTATAATTAATAGAGTGCGAATATTTTGTGATAAGGAAAAATGCTACTAACCTTCAGTTGATTTTAACAAGTTATCTGCTATATTAACTTTTGAACCCACAATAACCAATGACTTAATTATGGCTTTATATAGTAGTGAAGAATCTGATGATAAAATTCATAATGAAACTGAAGTAGACCAATATCTTTGTGAACCTATTGAGAAAAGAAGTTGTAATCCATTAGCATAGTAAAAAAATAGATCTAAACCATATTTCACATTATCAAATCTAGCTCAAAAATATTTGTCAATGCTAGCAACATCGGTCTTCTCAGAATAATTATTTACAGATGCAGGATTATACATTATAGTATTATATAATAGGCTTCATCTAAATATAATTGAGCAAATGATGTTCCTCAAATATAATATGCAGCTAATATGCAGCATTTTTCTATTTTTAAACTGGATGAATTATAAATATATATCAATAGTTACTATATATCATTATATCAAAAAAAACAAACACTATATCAAAAAAACAAACAAATTTAATCATATATATTTTAATATGTGTAGTATCTAGACTTCTGGCAAAGCCATATTAATTGGGTATATATGTATATATATCAGTATAAAAATTTTATATATATACTGATAATAATTGTTTCAAAATTACTAAATTAAAATTTTTTCATAATTATTTTTAGAAAAAATGGTTAATTAAATTGCATGAGTAATTAAATTGAAATAAGGAATGTTGCAGAAGGGAAAAATGCTAATATAGATATGTAGTAGTATATCATGTTATAACCTATCTTTTTGTTTTCTTATACTTTAATTTTTTTTAAATTAAAATTACAGCAAAATTTATAGGATTGCTATCATTTAATTGTAACTGTCAATTACAAAATATAATCAAATTTTGGGTCAATAATAATAATAAATGCTTCTGTTAAGAACTGAAGTAATCAAATAAGAATTGGCAGATTTTTATATAGTTGGATATAATATTGCAGTTTGATAAATAAATTGATATTTAAATATATCATTAATGTGAATTTCAACAAGTCAAATCGCAGTATTTTTTTGCAAAAATAGTTAAAAATTTCATTAATCACCATAGTTTACTAGATGTTAAAGCACTTTAAAGTATGGTAATTAGGTTTTCAGATAACTGGATCACTTGATTATTTAAGATAATCAGATTATCTGAATTAATCAGGTAACTGAGACACCCAAATTAATCAGGTATTCAGGTCATTCAATTTTAGTTAGGTGACCTGATTTTAATTCAGATACCTGGTTGGTTATTATTCTTGACTTGATGAGTTATGGGTTTAAAATTTTAAACCAGTTTGAAACTCTACTATTCTTAATAAAATTCTAAAAATAAACTCTAATTCTAGTTGTTTTTTACTATAGTAATATAGTGTTTTTTTTTAAAACTCTATCAAGAACAGTATATAGATTTTTTTTGCTATCTATCAAAACAGTACTGATAATCTATCAAGAATAGTATTTTTGCAATTTTTAATTTTATATTCAAAAATTTTATATATAACAACTATATAAAAATTTTTATAAACTTATAAAAAACTTCACCAAAATAGTAAATATAATAATAAATTTTACAAAATATAACCTGGTCAAATTATAAGAACCAATTTATTAAGTTTGTATAACCTTATATAAGTTTATTTTAAAATTTAAAATACATATCTGATTTTAAATTTTAATTTTTAAACCAATCAAATTGCAAAATTTTATTATACAATATTTTATAAAAACAAACTATTCTGCATAATTTATTGTTTATTTAATCAAATTATATATTTAACTTATATAAAATTTTAAATTTGTACTGATTACTAATAGCAATTAGTAGTTTTAAACTGTTATAACTTTTTTAATACTTGGATTTTAAATTATTATTAGATTGTTTAAATCTATTCTATTAAATAATAAGCTTTGACAAATAATTGATTTAAAAAAAATAGTGGCAATTTAAAATTAATGGCTGTTCTTTCTTGTATATAGTGATTCAAATTGTTTAGTTAAAAATCAACTAGTTGACAACTTTCCAACTAAAAAATTTAAAATTTGTTCAATTTCGGGATATTAGTTTGATTAGCTAATCAGCAAATTTAGTCACATGGTATGAAAATCGATTATTGCAACTATAGTTGGCAACTGATCGATTAGCAAAATTTTTACCAATTAAAACACTATTCAGCACCATCCGATTTCAACTCATCTGCGATATTATCGTTATTCAATTTCAATAATGATAAGTAGGGATGGCAAATGATTTTAAACAGAATGGTTTATCGCGGTTTGCAAATTATAAAAAAAGTTATCACTAATTTCTGATTACTGATTTCCTATTTCTTCAACGACTTTTAGATTAGACAAAATTTGCGTATCTATTATTTTGTTACATATTCATCATTTTGTAATATATTTGCAAAAATAAGGGTTGCGCATTAAAATATCCAATCAAATTTTTACAATGATAAATGTGCAAATTTTGTCTAGCCTAAAAGTCAAAAAAAATGTTGAAGAAATCGGAAATCAGTAATCGGAAATTAGTGATTACCTTCACGTAATTTTGCAAACCGCAATAAATCAATTTTAATATATGTTTTAAAACATCGTTACGATTATTATTATAAATTCGAATCTTACGACTTTTTGACTTTTGTATCACCAACTGATGTCAAGAAACATGCATATTTCGATTAAAGAAATAAAATTTTACGATGTGACTGAAGTTGAAAAAATTAACCAATCAGATACAGTACGTATCACCACCTAAAAAATTTCGCTGTCTGGTCAAATTAAAATTCAAAATCAGGTGCAACATAAAATTAAAACAAAAATCTTAATACTGATAGCGAAATGTTTTTAGAGTGGCATATGGGTGATGGGAAAATCGTGATAAGTGATATAATAGTACTATATATATATGCAGCGTACCTTGCGGAAATCTAAAGTTTTTGCGATAGCGACAGAATATTCTAGATCTAGTGTAAATTATTAATAATATACATTGCCAGGAGGAATTTCATAGTAAATCGCAAATTTAGTTTCTTACTACTGTACTAGCACTATTAACGAGGTTTTTTCGAAAAGGCTACTAATTTTTCGCATTTCGTCAAAAACCTCGTTAATAATGCTAGTAAGAAACTAAATTTGCTATTTGCTATGAAAATTTCCTTAGTGACCTATATTATTAATAATTTATACTAGATATAGAATATCTTTGTCGCTATCACAAAAATGTAAGATTTCCGCGAAGTACTAATTTTCACATTTCGTCAAAATAGTGTTAGTAAAAAACTAAATTTGTGATTTACTATGAAAATTTCCTCTTAACGTTAATGACCTATATTATTAATAATTGTCGCGGATGGTCGTGAAGTCGGATGATGGTGAAATTTGGGATCTCAATTTGATAATATAAGCCCCACCTATACTTTTTTTTACTAATAACTATAACCCTAAATCCTAAACTTAACTATAAAAAAAAAGCCGACAAAAAAAGGTCCAAAAATTTTAAAGTCAAATTTCACCATAATCTGACTCACTATCATCCCGTGACAATAATTTACACTAGATCTAGAATATTTTGTTGCTATCGCAAAAATGTAAGATTTCCGCAAAGTAACCAAAATAATCAAGTTGCCATCAGCCAATTAGAACATGCGATAATTTAATCTTGTTTTTTAAGCGGTTTCATAAGCAGTTTCATAAGCCATTTATAGCATTGACAAACCAAATATAATCGTATGATTTTATATTTGAAAATCCTGGCAATTACAGATCAAAAAATTTCGCTCGTATGGGTGACGCTAGGATCTTATATTAAATCCAGGTCGTAATATAATTTCGATTACGAGATAAATAAATCATATGGTTATAGGCGCAGCTCAGCTGCGCCATTGAATCTAGCCACCACACCAAATACGGCAGTTGGCCTGCATTAATCCAATTTAGGCCGACGATCTTAAAATTCTAAATTTGGCCAAAAATTAATTTTTTCAATCTAAAAAAAGAAATTATTCTAGAAAATAAACCTGCTTCATAGTAAAATTAGTCCAGAGATATTTATGAGCGGCTGTGGTTTCATTAGTAAAATTTGTGTAACTTTGGCCTGATTTTTTTGTCGATCACTGCTGACGCAGGTTTTTCATTTTCATCATACATCTCGACACAGCAAATTCAGAAATTAACATAGAAGATAAGTAATCTAGTACTGTAGTGTTATTAATAGGACAGACAACCACTATTTATTTTTTAGTCAATCAGTCATTAGATAAACTGTAAGGGGCACTTGATAACAGCCAAGTACGCACGTGTAACAATGGAATTTAGACACCTGTTGACAGGTTGACAGGATCAAAGAATCACATCTTAACTAGCACTAGAGACGCTAGAGAATTAGATTCTAATATATCGAAAAAAAGATGCCTTAATATAGGATTTCATAGACAAAATTTCGAGGCAAAAGAAGTTTTTCAAAAACGATTTGAGAATTTTTTTCCAGTAGGAAACCTAGGCAGAAATTAAGAAATGACAACGCGCGAAAACGTGACAGAAAAAAATACGTAAACTTGTTTCCGTTTTTCATTGCTTACTACTATAAATATTCAATCATTATAAATTTACACACTCGCTATAAATACACGCAGTATATGCACTCTCTCCAAATGTACGCCTTCGCCTGATCCCAAGATAGGTTTCAAGTTTTGGCAATAATTTGATTATAGCATTTGATTTTTTGGAACTGTAAGATAGAAAGATTCTGGGATCTAAGCATAGAGAATTTATAAATTTCCCACTCTAAATGCACACTTACATCATTTGCATAAAATCCAAAAATGATGCACTCAAAAAGATTTAAAAAGTAATAATTATAATATTAGAATTACTTTTATTAATAAACATTATTACTATTTTGATTATTCTACTGTAAATATTTATCGACATCAAAATATTTTTAATTTGAGATCGTATTACAAACAATATTTAGTTTAATTGACAAAATTTTTAAATTGAAGATTTAAAACTACTTTTACTATATACGAATGATCTAACGATTTTACTACTCAATTAATCGCTGTCCAGCCATATTTAATTTGCAGCTTAAATCCAATTATAAACTAACAATATATAGTACGTCTTTCATTTAGAATGAATATTTGCAAACGGTAGTACAATCGATACATCACAAAATTCATAATTAATTACAGTGATATTAATTTTAGAATTTAGTTAATGACGTAATACATAGTTTACACTTTATTTAGAATAATACATTTTCATATAGAATATGACTAAGAAAAATTCAAGGAAAAATTAACGGTCGATATCTTAGAACATTTAAATACAGTAATGCAAGAAAATGAAATTTAGTAATATCCTTCTTATTTTATTTATTAATTAATTTTAATATCAGATATGTTATCTGTTATGCGTATGTTACGTACGTACGTACGTACGTACAAAGATTCTAACTTCGTATAACACTGTTTATTAACAAATACTTTGTGCGAAAAAAAGTAAAGGAATGCAGGGATAATTTTTTTTTCTGCGCAGATTATTCAAAGGAACAATTTAAAATTTTTTCACGGCATTTGTATGATAATTTTTAATTTAATAGTTTTTAATAGTTAAGCATCCATTTATAAAATATTAATTAACATAGCATATATTCAGCGGAAAATGACTAATATGTGATTGTAACTAAGTACTTTTGTGTCTGTCTTGGATCGGCCGTTAAAGGACAATAGATGAATTTGGAATCGGTGAAACATTGAAATTCTTAATTGAATACCGATAATCATAAATATTGTCCGGACAGACTGCATGACGATAAATCATGAAATTTAATACTAATATTATTAGATTAGTTATGCACGGCGCGCGGCTACTACCGGTTAAAAAGGTATTAATGGCGTTAACAAGAGGGATATCGACAAAGTTGGTATTTTTTCCCCGGTTATTCTTCGTGTGACTAAAACAATCAACAATGATTAATTATTTTAGAAATTTTAAATAAGTCATTTACGGATAAAATTTGTTTATAAATGCAGAAATGTCGTAAGTAGATATGTTACACAGACAATTTTTATCTCTTCTCATAAACACGGCCTAAAAAAAGATTGTACAGTTTTTTTTTACAATGGAATCGAATAAAGTTTAGTATATACATATAAATATATATGTCGTTGTAGGTGACCCGCACCGTTGTACACGCTTGGCGCCATTCAAAAATCCTATTTATTTGGGTTCTAATCAAAATTGAAAACCCCTCCCTATCCTCTCGGATTGTGGATACAACCTTTTTTTTCTAAAAAGTTCACGGGCATTCGGACTCTTGCCAACATGTTGCTAAATCGTTGGAAAGAGCGAATTCATCTTAAACGCGTGGCCCTTTCGTTATTAGTAGTGTTGTGTTTTTTGATAATTGCATCTGATGCTAGGGTTTTAACAAATTCATATAATGAAATTCAACCACTAACTGTATCTCAAGTCGATACTTATCCTGATGATACAATTATAATGCTACTTAAACCTATTACATTAGGATCATGTGGAGACTCTACATTATACTTTCGTATAATTGCTAAGAACGGAACTATGACCAAATTTGATTATCCTACAAACAATGGTACTATACCTTTGAATAATTTTTGTTTTCAGTCTAGTAATGTGCGTAAAAGAAATTCTAAAGAGTACGAAGAAGATTGTGATGACGGAAGTGAGCCAAAAAAGCATCCAAGTAAGCCAACAAAGAATCCGAAACATCCCGCAGGAAAAAAAGATTGTGATGATGGATCTGAAAATTGCGAAAATGATTGTAAACAATCTAAAGAGGATTGCGAAAAAGATTGTGGAGAATCTGATGAAGATTGCAAAAAAAGTTGTAACGACCAATGGGGAAATTGTGATGGAACACCGAATGGACAAAATGGAAATGGAACGACCCCTAATGGACCGAATGGACCAAATGGACCAAATGGACCAAATGGACCAAATGGACAGAATGGAAATGGAACAACTCCTAATGGACCAAATGGACCAAATGGACCGAATGGACCGAATGGACCGAATGGACCGAATGGACCGAATGGACCAGGAACAACCCCTAATGGACCAGGAACCACCCCTAATGGACCAGGAACAACCCCTAATGGACCAGGGACAACCCCTAATGGACCAGGAACAACCCCTAATGGACCAGGAACAACCCCTAATGGACCAGGAACAACCCCTAATGGACCAGGAACAACTCCTAATGGACCAAATGGACAAAATGGAACAACCCCTAATGGACCGAATAACGAACAAAACGGAACGTTACCGAATGTCACCATACCAATTAAGTCAAACGGCCCTGGAGTTATGATACCCAGATCAAAAACTTCATCATATAGTACTATCAATATTTATGCTCTATCCAAACCATTTGTACTTGTAACATATTATTGTAATTATCCACAATCCTATCAAATGTGTGGAATTATAATAGATTGGTCCAGTCGTAATGTTCGAGGGTAAGTTACCTGAAAAATTTTTCGTACATAATAAATACTTATTGCTCATGTTCATTAATTGATCCATTACGTAGAGATACGATTCATTTTAGTGAGAGTTGCTCAGCTATCAAAATAGTTAAAAGCTATAAAAGTGATGGATTTTTGTACACATGCTACAACTCTACAACTAACACTTTAATTTGGACACAATACACAATGTAAGTTTCTTTTTTTTTTGAAATACTTTACATGTTACAAATTTATTTATTCTCAAAGTTCTAGCGTCATTCAATCAATTTTGTTCTTTTAGAAAAACAGATGGTTCGATTACGACTGGCGCATCTGGCCAATCTAGTGAAATTACGAAGTTTACCGATATGTCACAATTTTCAAAATTTATAAACATTTTTCCTACTGAGAATAATGATTACGGATTAGTTTACACAAAATATGTGTCTCAATCTGGACAGGGAATAACAAGCCCATGGCAACTTTATTTAATTTGGATTTCCCATACAGACTCTTCAACTAAAGGAAATTCCCTCATATATGAATCGCAGCCCAGTACAAATACTACTGATTATTACTTGTACCAATGTTCTGTTGCACAGGAATCAGTTGGATACAATTGTTTGGTTTATACTAAACGAACAGATAAAACTGTATACGTTAATGTTAATTTTTGGTCTTCTGGCTCTGTCAATAAAACGAATGAAATTACTGTAAATATGCCTGCTCCATATACTACTGTGGTTGATGTCGGAACTTTATCCTATGGTGGTTATATTTTTGTTGTTAAGAACACTACAAATGCTACAGATATGGGCAATGTTCAAGGACTTGTGTATTACAATAATGGAACCGATCATGGAACTTGGGGTCTTCCTGATTTTACAGCTGGTATACCGATCGTTGGCGTGACTCCAAACAACACTGTGTGGACCATTACTCAAAGCACAAATAATACAAGTAATAGTTCAAGTTGGACTCTTTATTCATCTGACAACCTAACAAATTTCCGTCCAGGTAAGCGATAATTGAAATTGTTACAAATATTACAAACTTTATTGATCTAAAAATACCATTTAAATCCCCCAAAAAAGCTGGTATGCTTGGTTCATCCTATATTTCGCATGTCACACCAGCATCGAATACGACCATTGCGCCACGATTTTCAGAAATTAAGATAACGTATAATAACCAAATTTATAAATCCAATGGGTCTTTCAAAGTCTGGGAAGTAAATACCGTTGGAGGTGATGATTTTTTACGTGGCGCAATTCCGGCTTCTCATGATAGAGTTACAGTTAACAATGAAAATGTAACCGTAAAACTGTTACCAAGCTATATGGGTGGTAGTCATAAAGAATATTACATTACAGTGGATGATAATGCAATAAAAAACGCGCAAGATCAGAACCTTATTGGTATCAAAAAATCTGTGTGGAATTTAAATACATGTATTTATTTCATCCATAACTATTTATTTAATTATTTCAGTCATTTTCAATTATTAATACATTACAATTCTATATTTTTTGTTTTAGCCGACGCTGTCATCGATACTTCGAAGGGTAATATTAAATTTCCAAATATTTATTTCTTAAATCGTCCTGCAGAAAATTTTCCTGCAAATTGTCACAAACGATCTGTGATTGGTGTGATTGGACTATCAAACTATGTTGAATTTTGAACATATAATAATGATAGTGGGATGGTGTAAGAAATAGTCATTTATAAAAAAAAGAATATCATTATTAACGTAATTTAATACATAGGTGATAGAAGCGTTATCATTCGTCTAACCCCTGAAGGAACTCAACATTACGTAGATTTATCATCAAACGACCGATCTACCTTTGTTAAAAATATGAGTGGTGATATTGCCACAGTTATTAATTGTGATGCTTCGCGTATTTCAATACCGGTACTTTATCAATACAGTAATTATAATAATAGTGGTGATCAAATTTTTATGCGTGTTAATATTGCCCAAAATGCCCCAAGCGGTCAAAGCACTCAAGGTGCCCAAGGCGCCCAAGGAGATAGTAGAGGTGCACCTAGCCTTGCTGAGGACTTAAATGATGTGATCACTAACAAGGATATTTCGGCAATTTCCACTGGCACCACCTCTCAATACATTGATCAACCTAATGGTGCTTGGCCAATACGTACGTTCTCATGTTATTCATGATACCCATATATTCTATGCACATTTCCTTGTATATTTACCAGTTATGTATTTTTAATTAATTTTTATACAGCTGACTTATGGAGTAGATACAAATTTATCCTTATTGGCGTTTTTGTTGGACTTTTACTATTATTTCTTTTATGGTGCCTTACGTGTTGTAGGCGCTACAGGGTAAAAATAGTCTATAAATATGAATGAATGTGTTTTTTTTTTAATATAATATACTAAAATATTTGTCATTTTAAAGGAAGATGATATGAAACATAGAAGGAGAGATCATGCAATTCTCAACTTCTTGACTATCTTTGTGTCCACGCTAATAGTGGTAGATCTTGTATTAGACATTTTATTTATTGTTTTTCATGGAAAGGACGAAAAATGGATTATGGTTGTTAGGTTTGTTATACTCTTTAGCAAAATAAAATATATTTTGAGATTGTTACCTGTAATTAATAAAATTAAATATTGGCTTTCTTTTCAGTGTTGTTTTCTTAGTGGTTCCCGTCGCGTTCTGCACTTTGTTTACAACCTTAATTATTAATAGCGAGCTTAGTGAAAATGAACGATATAAAAGATGGTGGAAGAATCATAGCTACACTGCGCTAGCTTTATCAATGTGCTCTGCAATTGATAATGAAGCTTTGAACGTGGCATCTTCACATTTTGCTGGTTATAGATCATTCAGTGCACCCTACACACGAACCACAGATCAGCGGATTATCTATGCTACCGTTTTTATTATGTTTATCGAAGACATACCTCAATTCATATATTTGGTAAATAAATTGTTAAAGATATTAAATATAATCAGTGATATCTTTGTTAGTGATAAAACTAATATATTTTATTTATATAGATTATTTATCAAAAAGTTACCATTTGTAGGTCCTTTAGGTGGAGCGGCACCATCTTCAATACTATCTTTTTCTCCCAGTTCTTCATCATATTCATCATCATGTCGATCTCGTTCACGTTCACAGAAGAATGCAAGATATATTATCGATATTATTCTAACAAATATGAGAATTGTGCATGAAGAAAGTGCAAGAATAGGAACAATGGCCGGGATGATGGTAACTTTTTGATAAATAATCTATATAAATAAAATATATTAGTTTTATCACTAACAAAGATATCACTGATTATATTTAATATCTTTAACAATTTATTTACCAAATATATGAATTGAGGTATGTCTTCGATAAACATAATAAAAACGGTAGCATAGATAATCCGCTGATCTGTGGTTCGTGTGTAGGGTGCACTGAATGATCTATAACCAGCAAAATGTGAAGATGCCACGTTCAAAGCTTCATTATCAATTGCAGAGCACATTGATAAAGCTAGCGCAGTGTAGCTATGATTCTTCCACCATCTTTTATATCGTTCATTTTCACTAAGCTCGCTATTAATAATTAAGGTTGTAAACAAAGTGCAGAACGCGACGGGAACCACTAAGAAAACAACACTGAAAAGAAAGCCAATATTTAATTTTATTAATTACAGGTAACAATCTCAAAATATATTTTATTTTGCTAAAGAGTATAACAAACCTAACAACCATAATCCATTTTTCGTCCTTTCCATGAAAAACAATAAATAAAATGTCTAATACAAGATCTACCACTATTAGCGTGGACACAAAGATAGTCAAGAAGTTGAGAATTGCATGATCTCTCCTTCTATGTTTCATATCATCTTCCTTTAAAATGACAAATATTTTAGTATATTATATTAAAAAAAAAACACATTCATTCATATTTATAGACTATTTTTACCCTGTAGCGCCTACAACACGTAAGGCACCATAAAAGAAATAATAGTAAAAGTCCAACAAAAACGCCAATAAGGATAAATTTGTATCTACTCCATAAGTCAGCTGTATAAAAATTAATTAAAAATACATAACTGGTAAATATACAAGGAAATGTGCATAGAATATATGGGTATCATGAATAACATGAGAACGTACGTATTGGCCAAGCACCATTAGGTTGATCAATGTATTGAGAGGTGGTGCCAGTGGAAATTGCCGAAATATCCTTGTTAGTGATCACATCATTTAAGTCCTCAGCAAGGCTAGGTGCACCTCTACTATCTCCTTGGGCGCCTTGGGCACCTTGAGTGCTTTGACCGCTTGGGGCATTTTGGGCAATATTAACACGCATAAAAATTTGATCACCACTATTATTATAATTACTGTATTGATAAAGTACCGGTATTGAAATACGCGAAGCATCACAATTAATAACTGTGGCAATATCACCACTCATATTTTTAACAAAGGTAGATCGGTCGTTTGATGATAAATCTACGTAATGTTGAGTTCCTTCAGGGGTTAGACGAATGATAACGCTTCTATCACCTATGTATTAAATTACGTTAATAATGATATTCTTTTTTTTATAAATGACTATTTCTTACACCATCCCACTATCATTATTATATGTTCAAAATTCAACATAGTTTGATAGTCCAATCACACCAATCACAGATCGTTTGTGACAATTTGCAGGAAAATTTTCTGCAGGACGATTTAAGAAATAAATATTTGGAAATTTAATATTACCCTTCGAAGTATCGATGACAGCGTCGGCTAAAACAAAAAATATAGAATTGTAATGTATTAATAATTGAAAATGACTGAAATAATTAAATAAATAGTTATGGATGAAATAAATACATGTATTTAAATTCCACACAGATTTTTTGATACCAATAAGGTTCTGATCTTGCGCGTTTTTTATTGCATTATCATCCACTGTAATGTAATATTCTTTATGACTACCACCCATATAGCTTGGTAACAGTTTTACGGTTACATTTTCATTGTTAACTGTAACTCTATCATGAGAAGCCGGAATTGCGCCACGTAAAAAATCATCACCTCCAACGGTATTTACTTCCCAGACTTTGAAAGACCCATTGGATTTATAAATTTGGTTATTATACGTTATCTTAATTTCTGAAAATCGTGGCGCAATGGTCGTATTCGATGCTGGTGTGACATGCGAAATATAGGATGAACCAAGCATACCAGCTTTTTTGGGGGATTTAAATGGTATTTTTAGATCAATAAAGTTTGTAATATTTGTAACAATTTCAATTATCGCTTACCTGGACGGAAATTTGTTAGGTTGTCAGATGAATAAAGAGTCCAACTTGAACTATTACTTGTATTATTTGTGCTTTGAGTAATGGTCCACACAGTGTTGTTTGGAGTCACGCCAACGATCGGTATACCAGCTGTAAAATCAGGAAGACCCCAAGTTCCATGATCGGTTCCATTATTGTAATACACAAGTCCTTGAACATTGCCCATATCTGTAGCATTTGTAGTGTTCTTAACAACAAAAATATAACCACCATAGGATAAAGTTCCGACATCAACCACAGTAGTATATGGAGCAGGCATATTTACAGTAATTTCATTCGTTTTATTGACAGAGCCAGAAGACCAAAAATTAACATTAACGTATACAGTTTTATCTGTTCGTTTAGTATAAACCAAACAATTGTATCCAACTGATTCCTGTGCAACAGAACATTGGTACAAGTAATAATCAGTAGTATTTGTACTGGGCTGCGATTCATATATGAGGGAATTTCCTTTAGTTGAAGAGTCTGTATGGGAAATCCAAATTAAATAAAGTTGCCATGGGCTTGTTATTCCCTGTCCAGATTGAGACACATATTTTGTGTAAACTAATCCGTAATCATTATTCTCAGTAGGAAAAATGTTTATAAATTTTGAAAATTGTGACATATCGGTAAACTTCGTAATTTCACTAGATTGGCCAGATGCGCCAGTCGTAATCGAACCATCTGTTTTTCTAAAAGAACAAAATTGATTGAATGACGCTAGAACTTTGAGAATAAATAAATTTGTAACATGTAAAGTATTTCAAAAAAAAAAGAAACTTACATTGTGTATTGTGTCCAAATTAAAGTGTTAGTTGTAGAGTTGTAGCATGTGTACAAAAATCCATCACTTTTATAGCTTTTAACTATTTTGATAGCTGAGCAACTCTCACTAAAATGAATCGTATCTCTACGTAATGGATCAATTAATGAACATGAGCAATAAGTATTTATTATGTACGAAAAATTTTTCAGGTAACTTACCCTCGAACATTACGACTGGACCAATCTATTATAATTCCACACATTTGATAGGATTGTGGATAATTACAATAATATGTTACAAGTACAAATGGTTTGGATAGAGCATAAATATTGATAGTACTATATGATGAAGTTTTTGATCTGGGTATCATAACTCCAGGGCCGTTTGACTTAATTGGTATGGTGACATTCGGTAACGTTCCGTTTTGTTCGTTATTCGGTCCATTAGGGGTTGTTCCATTTTGTCCATTTGGTCCATTAGGAGTTGTTCCTGGTCCATTAGGGGTTGTTCCTGGTCCATTAGGGGTTGTTCCTGGTCCATTAGGGGTTGTTCCTGGTCCATTAGGGGTTGTCCCTGGTCCATTAGGGGTTGTTCCTGGTCCATTAGGGGTGGTTCCTGGTCCATTAGGGGTTGTTCCTGGTCCATTCGGTCCATTCGGTCCATTCGGTCCATTCGGTCCATTCGGTCCATTTGGTCCATTTGGTCCATTAGGAGTTGTTCCATTTCCATTCTGTCCATTTGGTCCATTTGGTCCATTTGGTCCATTTGGTCCATTCGGTCCATTAGGGGTCGTTCCATTTCCATTTTGTCCATTCGGTGTTCCATCACAATTTCCCCATTGGTCGTTACAACTTTTTTTGCAATCTTCATCAGATTCTCCACAATCTTTTTCGCAATCCTCTTTAGATTGTTTACAATCATTTTCGCAATTTTCAGATCCATCATCACAATCTTTTTTTCCTGCGGGATGTTTCGGATTCTTTGTTGGCTTACTTGGATGCTTTTTTGGCTCACTTCCGTCATCACAATCTTCTTCGTACTCTTTAGAATTTCTTTTACGCACATTACTAGACTGAAAACAAAAATTATTCAAAGGTATAGTACCATTGTTTGTAGGATAATCAAATTTGGTCATAGTTCCGTTCTTAGCAATTATACGAAAGTATAATGTAGAGTCTCCACATGATCCTAATGTAATAGGTTTAAGTAGCATTATAATTGTATCATCAGGATAAGTATCGACTTGAGATACAGTTAGTGGTTGAATTTCATTATATGAATTTGTTAAAACCCTAGCATCAGATGCAATTATCAAAAAACACAACACTACTAATAACGAAAGGGCCACGCGTTTAAGATGAATTCGCTCTTTCCAACGATTTAGCAACATGTTGGCAAGAGTCCGAATGCCCGTGAACTTTTTAGAAAAAAAAGGTTGTATCCACAATCCGAGAGGATAGGGAGGGGTTTTCAATTTTGATTAGAACCCAAATAAATAGGATTTTTGAATGGCGCCAAGCGTGTACAACGGTGCGGGTCACCTACAACGACATATATATTTATATGTATATACTAAACTTTATTCGATTCCATTGTAAAAAAAAACTGTACAATCTTTTTTTAGGCCGTGTTTATGAGAAGAGATAAAAATTGTCTGTGTAACATATCTACTTACGACATTTCTGCATTTATAAACAAATTTTATCCGTAAATGACTTATTTAAAATTTCTAAAATAATTAATCATTGTTGATTGTTTTAGTCACACGAAGAATAACCGGGGAAAAAATACCAACTTTGTCGATATCCCTCTTGTTAACGCCATTAATACCTTTTTAACCGGTAGTAGCCGCGCGCCGTGCATAACTAATCTAATAATATTAGTATTAAATTTCATGATTTATCGTCATGCAGTCTGTCCGGACAATATTTATGATTATCGGTATTCAATTAAGAATTTCAATGTTTCACCGATTCCAAATTCATCTATTGTCCTTTAACGGCCGATCCAAGACAGACACAAAAGTACTTAGTTACAATCACATATTAGTCATTTTCCGCTGAATATATGCTATGTTAATTAATATTTTATAAATGGATGCTTAACTATTAAAAACTATTAAATTAAAAATTATCATACAAATGCCGTGAAAAAATTTTAAATTGTTCCTTTGAATAATCTGCGCAGAAAAAAAAATTATCCCTGCATTCCTTTACTTTTTTTCGCACAAAGTATTTGTTAATAAACAGTGTTATACGAAGTTAGAATCTTTGTACGTACGTACGTACGTACGTAACATACGCATAACAGATAACATATCTGATATTAAAATTAATTAATAAATAAAATAAGAAGGATATTACTAAATTTCATTTTCTTGCATTACTGTATTTAAATGTTCTAAGATATCGACCGTTAATTTTTCCTTGAATTTTTCTTAGTCATATTCTATATGAAAATGTATTATTCTAAATAAAGTGTAAACTATGTATTACGTCATTAACTAAATTCTAAAATTAATATCACTGTAATTAATTATGAATTTTGTGATGTATCGATTGTACTACCGTTTGCAAATATTCATTCTAAATGAAAGACGTACTATATATTGTTAGTTTATAATTGGATTTAAGCTGCAAATTAAATATGGCTGGACAGCGATTAATTGAGTAGTAAAATCGTTAGATCATTCGTATATAGTAAAAGTAGTTTTAAATCTTCAATTTAAAAATTTTGTCAATTAAACTAAATATTGTTTGTAATACGATCTCAAATTAAAAATATTTTGATGTCGATAAATATTTACAGTAGAATAATCAAAATAGTAATAATGTTTATTAATAAAAGTAATTCTAATATTATAATTATTACTTTTTAAATCTTTTTGAGTGCATCATTTTTGGATTTTATGCAAATGATGTAAGTGTGCATTTAGAGTGGGAAATTTATAAATTCTCTATGCTTAGATCCCAGAATCTTTCTATCTTACAGTTCCAAAAAATCAAATGCTATAATCAAATTATTGCCAAAACTTGAAACCTATCTTGGGATCAGGCGAAGGCGTACATTTGGAGAGAGTGCATATACTGCGTGTATTTATAGCGAGTGTGTAAATTTATAATGATTGAATATTTATAGTAGTAAGCAATGAAAAACGGAAACAAGTTTACGTATTTTTTTCTGTCACGTTTTCGCGCGTTGTCATTTCTTAATTTCTGCCTAGGTTTCCTACTGGAAAAAAATTCTCAAATCGTTTTTGAAAAACTTCTTTTGCCTCGAAATTTTGTCTATGAAATCCTATATTAAGGCATCTTTTTTTCGATATATTAGAATCTAATTCTCTAGCGTCTCTAGTGCTAGTTAAGATGTGATTCTTTGATCCTGTCAACCTGTCAACAGGTGTCTAAATTCCATTGTTACACGTGCGTACTTGGCTGTTATCAAGTGCCCCTTACAGTTTATCTAATGACTGATTGACTAAAAAATAAATAGTGGTTGTCTGTCCTATTAATAACACTACAGTACTAGATTACTTATCTTCTATGTTAATTTCTGAATTTGCTGTGTCGAGATGTATGATGAAAATGAAAAACCTGCGTCAGCAGTGATCGACAAAAAAATCAGGCCAAAGTTACACAAATTTTACTAATGAAACCACAGCCGCTCATAAATATCTCTGGACTAATTTTACTATGAAGCAGGTTTATTTTCTAGAATAATTTCTTTTTTTAGATTGAAAAAATTAATTTTTGGCCAAATTTAGAATTTTAAGATCGTCGGCCTAAATTGGATTAATGCAGGCCAACTGCCGTATTTGGTGTGGTGGCTAGATTCAATGGCGCAGCTGAGCTGCGCCTATAACCATATGATTTATTTATCTCGTAATCGAAATTATATTACGACCTGGATTTAATATAAGATCCTAGCGTCACCCATACGAGCGAAATTTTTTGATCTGTAATTGCCAGGATTTTCAAATATAAAATCATACGATTATATTTGGTTTGTCAATGCTATAAATGGCTTATGAAACTGCTTATGAAACCGCTTAAAAAACAAGATTAAATTATCGCATGTTCTAATTGGCTGATGGCAACTTGATTATTTTGGTTACTTTGCGGAAATCTTACATTTTTGCGATAGCAACAAAATATTCTAGATCTAGTGTAAATTATTGTCACGGGATGATAGTGAGTCAGATTATGGTGAAATTTGACTTTAAAATTTTTGGACCTTTTTTTGTCGGCTTTTTTTTTATAGTTAAGTTTAGGATTTAGGGTTATAGTTATTAGTAAAAAAAAGTATAGGTGGGGCTTATATTATCAAATTGAGATCCCAAATTTCACCATCATCCGACTTCACGACCATCCGCGACAATTATTAATAATATAGGTCATTAACGTTAAGAGGAAATTTTCATAGTAAATCACAAATTTAGTTTTTTACTAACACTATTTTGACGAAATGTGAAAATTAGTACTTCGCGGAAATCTTACATTTTTGTGATAGCGACAAAGATATTCTATATCTAGTATAAATTATTAATAATATAGGTCACTAAGGAAATTTTCATAGCAAATAGCAAATTTAGTTTCTTACTAGCATTATTAACGAGGTTTTTGACGAAATGCGAAAAATTAGTAGCCTTTTCGAAAAAACCTCGTTAATAGTGCTAGTACAGTAGTAAGAAACTAAATTTGCGATTTACTATGAAATTCCTCCTGGCAATGTATATTATTAATAATTTACACTAGATCTAGAATATTCTGTCGCTATCGCAAAAACTTTAGATTTCCGCAAGGTACGCTGCATATATATATAGTACTATTATATCACTTATCACGATTTTCCCATCACCCATATGCCACTCTAAAAACATTTCGCTATCAGTATTAAGATTTTTGTTTTAATTTTATGTTGCACCTGATTTTGAATTTTAATTTGACCAGACAGCGAAATTTTTTAGGTGGTGATACGTACTGTATCTGATTGGTTAATTTTTTCAACTTCAGTCACATCGTAAAATTTTATTTCTTTAATCGAAATATGCATGTTTCTTGACATCAGTTGGTGATACAAAAGTCAAAAAGTCGTAAGATTCGAATTTATAATAATAATCGTAACGATGTTTTAAAACATATATTAAAATTGATTTATTGCGGTTTGCAAAATTACGTGAAGGTAATCACTAATTTCCGATTACTGATTTCCGATTTCTTCAACATTTTTTTTGACTTTTAGGCTAGACAAAATTTGCACATTTATCATTGTAAAAATTTGATTGGATATTTTAATGCGCAACCCTTATTTTTGCAAATATATTACAAAATGATGAATATGTAACAAAATAATAGATACGCAAATTTTGTCTAATCTAAAAGTCGTTGAAGAAATAGGAAATCAGTAATCAGAAATTAGTGATAACTTTTTTTATAATTTGCAAACCGCGATAAACCATTCTGTTTAAAATCATTTGCCATCCCTACTTATCATTATTGAAATTGAATAACGATAATATCGCAGATGAGTTGAAATCGGATGGTGCTGAATAGTGTTTTAATTGGTAAAAATTTTGCTAATCGATCAGTTGCCAACTATAGTTGCAATAATCGATTTTCATACCATGTGACTAAATTTGCTGATTAGCTAATCAAACTAATATCCCGAAATTGAACAAATTTTAAATTTTTTAGTTGGAAAGTTGTCAACTAGTTGATTTTTAACTAAACAATTTGAATCACTATATACAAGAAAGAACAGCCATTAATTTTAAATTGCCACTATTTTTTTTAAATCAATTATTTGTCAAAGCTTATTATTTAATAGAATAGATTTAAACAATCTAATAATAATTTAAAATCCAAGTATTAAAAAAGTTATAACAGTTTAAAACTACTAATTGCTATTAGTAATCAGTACAAATTTAAAATTTTATATAAGTTAAATATATAATTTGATTAAATAAACAATAAATTATGCAGAATAGTTTGTTTTTATAAAATATTGTATAATAAAATTTTGCAATTTGATTGGTTTAAAAATTAAAATTTAAAATCAGATATGTATTTTAAATTTTAAAATAAACTTATATAAGGTTATACAAACTTAATAAATTGGTTCTTATAATTTGACCAGGTTATATTTTGTAAAATTTATTATTATATTTACTATTTTGGTGAAGTTTTTTATAAGTTTATAAAAATTTTTATATAGTTGTTATATATAAAATTTTTGAATATAAAATTAAAAATTGCAAAAATACTATTCTTGATAGATTATCAGTACTGTTTTGATAGATAGCAAAAAAAATCTATATACTGTTCTTGATAGAGTTTTAAAAAAAAACACTATATTACTATAGTAAAAAACAACTAGAATTAGAGTTTATTTTTAGAATTTTATTAAGAATAGTAGAGTTTCAAACTGGTTTAAAATTTTAAACCCATAACTCATCAAGTCAAGAATAATAACCAACCAGGTATCTGAATTAAAATCAGGTCACCTAACTAAAATTGAATGACCTGAATACCTGATTAATTTGGGTGTCTCAGTTACCTGATTAATTCAGATAATCTGATTATCTTAAATAATCAAGTGATCCAGTTATCTGAAAACCTAATTACCATACTTTAAAGTGCTTTAACATCTAGTAAACTATGGTGATTAATGAAATTTTTAACTATTTTTGCAAAAAAATACTGCGATTTGACTTGTTGAAATTCACATTAATGATATATTTAAATATCAATTTATTTATCAAACTGCAATATTATATCCAACTATATAAAAATCTGCCAATTCTTATTTGATTACTTCAGTTCTTAACAGAAGCATTTATTATTATTATTGACCCAAAATTTGATTATATTTTGTAATTGACAGTTACAATTAAATGATAGCAATCCTATAAATTTTGCTGTAATTTTAATTTAAAAAAAATTAAAGTATAAGAAAACAAAAAGATAGGTTATAACATGATATACTACTACATATCTATATTAGCATTTTTCCCTTCTGCAACATTCCTTATTTCAATTTAATTACTCATGCAATTTAATTAACCATTTTTTCTAAAAATAATTATGAAAAAATTTTAATTTAGTAATTTTGAAACAATTATTATCAGTATATATATAAAATTTTTATACTGATATATATACATATATACCCAATTAATATGGCTTTGCCAGAAGTCTAGATACTACACATATTAAAATATATATGATTAAATTTGTTTGTTTTTTTGATATAGTGTTTGTTTTTTTTGATATAATGATATATAGTAACTATTGATATATATTTATAATTCATCCAGTTTAAAAATAGAAAAATGCTGCATATTAGCTGCATATTATATTTGAGGAACATCATTTGCTCAATTATATTTAGATGAAGCCTATTATATAATACTATAATGTATAATCCTGCATCTGTAAATAATTATTCTGAGAAGACCGATGTTGCTAGCATTGACAAATATTTTTGAGCTAGATTTGATAATGTGAAATATGGTTTAGATCTATTTTTTTACTATGCTAATGGATTACAACTTCTTTTCTCAATAGGTTCACAAAGATATTGGTCTACTTCAGTTTCATTATGAATTTTATCATCAGATTCTTCACTACTATATAAAGCCATAATTAAGTCATTGGTTATTGTGGGTTCAAAAGTTAATATAGCAGATAACTTGTTAAAATCAACTGAAGGTTAGTAGCATTTTTCCTTATCACAAAATATTCGCACTCTATTAATTATAGTTGTTTTTATTAATTTATCACCAAGAAACTTTAAATTTTTGATTCTTGAGTCTAAAAACAATGCTACAAGCCTAATTTCGTCAGAAATTTTCTAATATTCTTAAAGGAAAAAATAACTTGCAGTCTTAACTAAATTACATAGATCTTTAATAATAACAGAGGTTCTATTGATCTACAATCTTTAAATCACAAGCTATTATCTGAATATGTATTTTTTTTTATTTTTGCTTTGACTTTAATTCTTCACTTATTTTTGTAATACTTATAATGGTTGACGAAGTTGCTTTGAACTTACTAGTATATCAAATTTATTTTTATATCTAGTTTGTCAGAACTTTTATTATTAAGTAATTGACTTTGTCTAAAAAAATAAAAATAACAAATAAAAAATTGAAAAATAATTAATATTTGAGTGTTTCAAAATTAACAAACAAGTAGGATTTTTTCAATGATATTTTTACTATAATATATTGAATTACAAATCAGAAAAATAAATAAAAACTCTGATTTTAATTAAATTTAGTGTAACAAAGCAAGACCTCAGAATTTAAATTTTTTACAAATCAGATTTTTTATAAATTTAAAATCAAATCTAATTTCTTTTACGTAATAACATCTATTTTTTAAAAAATAATATTTAATGCCAAAAAAAATTTTGGTAATATACCTAATGCTAATAGGTTCAAATAATAATTCAGCATAATCATCTTCAGTTTGTTTATAAAAAGGTGTGAACTTCTTAATAAGCAATCTCATTATTAGATAAATAAGATTAAGAGTAAGATAGCTTGAATCTGAAAATATGTTGATAGCCTTATAAAACAGTTTCTATAATAGAATAAGATGGTTCAACAATCACCATTCATTTTTAGTTAGGTTGATAAATTTTAAATACTCACCATCAAGTCTGTTACACCATTCTGATTCTAAAAGCAATATTAAAACAAGAAAATTATTTGCTTTTCATAACTCTTTAAGCTAAGTTCAGGCTAAATACAAAGAATTCTATCTTATTAGTACATTGTTAATTGTTTGGTGAATTTTTGAATATCTATATTTTTCTTGTATATTTTTAAGTCATTTAGATTGTTTAGAAATTCGAGAAAAAAAAAAATTAAGTTTTTTGCCCTTTTTATTAATTGTATTGCAGGTTTAAAGCCTTTTAGTATACTTGTAAGCAGAGCAAAATGATTGTATAATATTGTTCATTAAACTAATCATCTTTTTAATATTAGCCCTATTGTCAGTTGTAATGCAAAAAACTCATTCTGTGAGCCTTCAATTAGTAATAATTTGATTAAAGGAATCTTTGATAACTTCGGCTGTGTGTAGTAAAAGAAGAATTCAGATTGCTAATAAAGCTTTTTTTAATTCAAAGTTTGAATCGATCCATGTTGCCATTACTTCAATATACCCTTAATTTGTTCTTAAACTCCACATATCTGTTGTCAAATTAACAAATCCACTATCAATATTCATTATACCAAATAGTTAATTCCTACTCTAATCATAAGCTTTGTCAATCATTTTTTCACACTCTGCTCACAAGAAATATGAAACCTTGCTTTTATATAATTTAACAGCTAATGAAAAGCTTGACTACATAAAATATAAAGAGATTAGCAATTCTCAATGATAAATTTAACCAATAGTTGTGTTATCTTTTCTTGCCTCTGTTTACTAATGACATGTATGGTTTTGATAATCAAACCATTACTGTTTGCTTCTTTAGAGTGATCTTTATCGATTCAATGTTTAGACCAAAGATGGCCAAACATATTTCTCATTAAAGAATCATATGCATACCTAACTACAATATTTTTTTCTTTTACAGATTTGACAAATATCAAATTTGCCTTCTTCTGTTATTTTAACTTCAAAATAATCCTACACAATACTATAATTATTATATTTTTTTGCTTTTTTGTTTTATATACAAGTAATTCATCAGACCTAGGTAGATCTACATTTACAGAACTTGTATCAGATCTAGGCAGATTCACATCTACAGAATATATATCAAAGCTTGGCAGATTTACATCTACAGAATATGTATTATTATCTTCTATATAATTATATGTTAAAGTATTCATTCTGACAGACATATCTATTAGGTTATAATATTTATTGTCACAGATTAAAATGAAATCTGATCAAAATGAAACTGGAGACCTCTCATACCCACCCTTAGAGCCTATAAAACCCACATATACTCATTTATTAATAAACCTAACCCTAAACCCTACCCCTAATGCTAAAAAGAACCCCAAAAAATGTCTCCCAAAAAATTTTAAATTTTCCTTTAAAAACAGAAAAATTTCGTTTTGATCAGATTTCGTTTTAATCTGTGACATTTATTAGTACTTAACTTTTGCATATACTATAATTATTTTAATATACCTCTTTATTGAAACTGCAGTATATGCCTTTATACTTACTAGTTATTTAGTTTGACAAACTATAGATAGCTTTTTTTTTTTTGAGCTGCCAGTGAACAATTACCAAAGTATAGCTATGTTTATTACAATGTTTTGAATATAACCTAGTTAATACAGTAAGTGAAGTTTTGTTCAAAGTTCTTTTAATAAAACAGATCTAACACATAATTTTTTATAAAAAGTTGTTTCCAAAGTCATTTATCATGACAAAAAAAGAACTTTATTTTTTTTTGTCTCAGTTATCATTTAAACTTTATATAACTTTATCTTAAACTTTATTTTTAAACTGGTTAGTAATATAAATTGGTTTGATTGATCATCTATTTACCAACTAGGTCACCTGTTTATTATCAGATTACTCATTATAAAACAGATTATCCAATTAGTAAAGAGTTATCTGAAAATTATTTAAAACTGGTTTGTAAAAAAATGATCTGGTTAGTAAATTTTACAAATCAGATCATTGGATATACAGTTATTTGAGTAATAGTTTGGATCACTAATTTTATTTAAAAAATAAAATTTTTTGATATATTTTTTGAAAAAACAAAATTATAAAAAATATAATACTTAAATTAGATCTGCTTTTATATATAAAAATTCTAATTAAGAATGTGATGATTTAGTGAAGTGGTGAAGTTGTTGCACTTTCAAGTGGCAGGATCAGAGTTCGAATTTCATTAACGGTGAAAATTCAAATTTTAGAATATGTTACAGCAAACTGTAAGTATAATCAAACTGATTGGTATCTGTAATCTGGTTGTACTAGTTGTATTAAGAAGCTGTAGAATATAGTATAATATACAAGTTATACGAAACCCAAGTGAAACAGCTGTGTAAATCCAGAGTCAGCACATATGAAAGCCCACTTAGCAAGACTCAAATAGAGAGGTAACACAGATTTTTGATGATACTGTTACAAGTGGACTGTAGCCTTCTTAATACAGCACAAGTAACAAAGCACACAGCTATAGAGCTCTGTTGCGAGATT
>CAJVPZ010000049.1:0-28258 GCA_910592135.1 Racocetra fulgida | reverse complement strand
ACCCTCGTTAATGTAACAAAGTCAGGGGTGGTCCTGTGGCTGCCCTGACATTCGCAACCAAAGTTAATAAAACGTGCTAGACTCCCAAGTGGTCACCTTAACATTAAAAAAAAAAAATATATAATAACTAATATATAATAATAAGCGTATATACATCTAGTCACATACAACTCTCTCTAACGATCACTTGTACCAACCAGTCTCTGAAAGCAAGTAGAAGACTCAAGACCAGAAGTGAACAAATAAATTGGAGTTTCCTTAATACGAACTGTTGTCAATGAAGTCTTAAACCTGATACACTGAGAAGCGGGCGTTTTAGACGGTTTGCAAAGAGGTCAAGCCTTTTTTCTTTCTTCTTTCCAGGTGGACTCCCTTTTGCGTTCGGCATTCAAACCAGAGGAGTCTCTGGGAACAGCAAATAGAGAGAAAATTCAAGTTATTATAGGAACAGAAGGCTATGAAGAACTCTTGGAATAATACTCTTTGGTTGGAAAACTCGCAAAACTATATTTTCTCCCTGCCGCTTTCTTTTTTTTCAAAATTTTCGACAAAAAGTGGGGGATTTAGCTACCCTCTCCAAAAAATTGGCTTTGTTTATATATCCATTTTTGGAAAGTCTTGAGTTACGATATGACGAATAAGGAACACAACAATCATGTGTGAGAAGGAAGCTCTGTTTAGGTTGGATCCGAGTACAGGCCCGTGTAGATTGGCTTGACTGTTCAGAAATGAGTGCCCTATAAGATGGACCTGAGAAAGTAGCTTCCAATGATGCCAGTTGACGATAGAGAGGACCCCCTGTTTAACCTCGTATAGCGTAGAAGATAAGCTGAAATGACCAACAGTAAGTGGATTTTAGAAAAGATTTGGATAAATAGAACTGACGATTACGTGTCGAGGCTTTAAAATCGGCGCTCTAGGATTCGAGGTGAATTTCATGAGAGTTGTAAACTAGAGTAATATAACAGAGATATGCAACATTCCGAAGTCATATGCATATAATTTTTAGCTCTTAGCATAGGTTAAAGTGTATTTTAGTTTATAGTTTCTTCTGTCAGATAGCTCTATACATAGATTTCCATGACCATGTAGATAGTTTTTTACCTGGTTAGCAGGTTTTTATATCTGTAGACAAGTTCTTATAGATTTTAGGATAGCTTTTAGATTCTTTTATAATTTGGTCGTTTTCTTTGTACGTTTGTTTATATCTTACCCCATTCTCATAATTCCCATACCCTTTTTTTTTTCTTTTTTACTTCTCTACGAGAAAGTGTCATCAGATTGGCAATACTCTATTGTAGGGCAGTGATTCTGACAAGGTCGGTGAAAACCATCTGTTGATATTTGGGGCTTATATCCTCAGAAAGTTGAGGATCCCAGAAGAAGGAAAATTGTTCACTTAGGCGGGTCGCTTCTGGGTTATACTCTAGCGCTTAATCTTAGGATTAGGTTGCGATAATGAGATAAATCGAGAGATTCTTTATTTGGACAGGCATAAGTCAGTTTATAGTAGATAATGTAGGCCTAGCTAACTGAAATTTCTAATTGTAATCTGCTGTCGATTATAAAATAAAAAAAGGATCGTTGAAGTAAAAAAAAATATATATATAATAATAAGAGTAAATTTATTCATCGCACCATGCAATGCACTTTATATATCACTCTTTTAATCAAATTTCAAGATCAAGTATAACATTACACAATTAAAAAATTCAAAACAAACGTTCGTTTTGCAAAACTGTCTATAAGTCAAAATTTCGCATATGAAACTATAACAAAAAAAATTCCTTGCAAAATTTTACTATAAGGTCTTATATTCGCCCATACTCTAACCCAACCTAACTCTAACCCAATCTAATCCTAATCCTAACTATATAAAATAATTCGGTTTATTTTGGTTGTTTTGATTTACATTACACCTGATCTTATGGGGCGCCAACGTTGCATGTGCGATGTATAAATTATCTCTAATAATAAATATTATTTTAACTAAATATAAAAATACAAATATCAAAATTTTATAACTAAAAATAACTAAGTAGAATTTACACTAAAAATCTACTTTGTAACAATAACAAAAATAGATTATACATTTAGTAGCCAATAGTACTTTCATTTTGATCTTTTTTTTTAGGAGCTACTATTTCTATTATATTATACAAAAATTACTATTTTTAGCACTTAATATATAATAGTATATTTTATATTATATATTAAAATTAGCCTTGTGGATCCCAAGATATTTAAGGTTAAAGATGTGAATATAAAGATCTGCAAATTGGTGGTTACACAAAGGATTATAGATTATAATACTTTGTGTAACCACCAATTTGAAGATCCTTATGTTCGCGTCTTTAACACTAAATATCTTGGGATCTACAAGGCCAATTTTGATAATCTAATTATCATTAGAACCAGAAAAGTCTTTATTTAGAAGTCCAACAAACCCTAACTTAATAAAAACTTTTTTAATTTTAAAAAAATTGATTTTTTATATTAAATCCTTATGTTTGTGTCTTTAACTCCAAGTAACTTGGGATTCACAAGACCGATTTTGATGATCTAATTACCATTAGAACCAAAACTTTAATTTTAAAAACATTGATTTTTTATATTAAATCCTTATATTTGTGTCTTTAACTCCAAGTAACTTGGGATTCACAAGGCCAATTTTGATGATCTAACCACCATTAAAACCAAAAAAATCTTCTTTACAACTTTACTTAGAGCTCAACAGACCCTAACTTAATAAAAAAACTTCTGTAATTTTAAAAATTAATTTTTTATATTAATTTATTATATTTTCTATATTAAATGCTAAAAATAGTAAATTTTGTATAACTGTGGTGGAAATAACAAAATACCATGTGGAAATAGACATTTCTTTTTTTTATTTTGATCTTTTTGATCTTTTTATTTTATTTTTTTTATTTCGATCTTTTTTTTTTTTTATTTTGCTTTTTTTTTTTTATTTTTTTTAGAAATATGTTTTTTTTTTTTTTTTTTTTTTTTTTTAGAGTATGATAACTTAGAGTAGTGGTTAAGTTGTCACCCCAAGCAGCAGGTCTAGAGTTCGAATCTTACAGGAGACATTTTTAGAAAAATATATCTGTGTTTCGGTAACAATTATTTAATGATCGGTTAGATATATTATCTATAATCCTGGTACTACTATTTCGAAATAGAAGATCTTGGGCGATCTAAATCTAAGAAACCAGAATAATTAAAACCCATTTGGCAAGACCCGAGTAAGGAAGTAGTGAAGATCTTTGACGATACTGCAAAAAAGTCGAAAACCAGAGACCGAAGAACCACACAAAAACTCTGGTACAAGAAGGGTCCACTAACCTGGTCGTCAGAGTCGCACCAGAGGAAAAGGTCCTATACTACGAAATTAGGAACCAAGAGAAGTAAAACCGAAAGGCACTTAAAGCCTAGATACAATGACCCGTCCGGGCTAACTGGTTTGGTAGTTGGGAAGGGATCGATATAAGGACCGGTTTAATATGGATATCAGGATTAGAACAAACCTTGCAAAGGCATTGGATACTGGAATTGTGTGGTTTAATAGTTCGCCCTGACTGCTAGTGGTGGTTTTAGCTGCTGCGGAAGGTATTCGTAGCCTAATCTGGAAGTGTGTAAGACATAGAAAGATTAGGAGGTATGTACTACACCCTTCTTAGAGCAACCTAGTAGTATGAGAACCCTACTAAGTTACCTATAGAATTAAGATATAAGTAGTATAGCAGATGTCGATCTGGGTGGTCTTCAATAAGAAGCAGCATGAGGTTATGGATTGGTGTGATTGTGGTGGTGGTGCAGGACCAGGGATATCAGAGGGTTTAAATAGGTAATCTCCTAGTTAAGTTACAGGTATAGCATATGGTGTAAAACCTTTGAGCAGACTACTTAAATTAGATGACCAAAAGTTGCATGTGTGGCTATATGTACTCTCGCTAACCAAGAATGTATTACTAAAATACCTAATAAAAATCCACCCTTCCGCGACATTGCAAAGGTATAATAAAAAAAAAAGAAATATGTTTTTTGTGCATCTGCCAGATGGTGTATAAATCAAATCAGATATGTCAATGCATGTTTAACAGCTACCTACACAATATACTGTTTTTTTTTTTCTATTCTAATATTCTTGAGAACTGTATAAAAAGATTTCTTGTAGATTTGTGTCTTACTGGGCACCGAGAATGAAGATTCAGAAATCAGGATTGATACAAAAGATAAGTACCAGTTCTTTTTTGTTTGTTTTTTTTGTCTTTCAGTTTTTTTTTTTGTTTTACTAAAATTTTTTTCTTGTAGGTTTATGTTTCGCTAGAGTATTAAAATGGCATCAGGAATAAAGATTCGGAAACCGAAACTGGTACAAAAAGATAAGTACCAGTTCTTTTTTGTTTGTTCTTTTTGTCTTTCAGTTTTTTTGTTTTACTAAAATTTTTTTATTATACATTTGTGTTTCACTAGAGTATTGAAATAGCGCTGTAAATGAAGATTCGGGAACTGGAACTGATACAAAATATAAGTACCAGTTCTTTTTTGTTTATACTTTTTGTCCAGTTTTTTTTTTGGTTTACTAAAATTTTCTTGTAGCTTTGTGTTTCGTTAGAGTATTGGAATGGCACCAGAAATAAAGATTCGGAAACCAGAACTAATACAAAAAAGATAAGTATCAGATCTTTTTTGTTTGTTCTGTTTGTCCTTTGCCTTTTTTTTTTTTTACTAAAAATTTCTTATTGTAGATTCGTATTTCACTAGGATATTGGAATGGTGCCAGGAATAAAGATTCAGGAACTAGAACTGGTATAAAATGATAAGTACCAGTTCTTTTTTGTTTGTTCTTTTTGTTTTTCAGGTGTTTTTTTTGTTTTACTAAATTTTCTTTTTGTAGGTTTGTGTTTCACTAGAGTATTAGAATAGCGCTGGGAATAAATATTCGAGAACTAGAACTGGTACAAAATGATAAGTACCAGTTCTTTTTTGTTTATTCTTTTTCCTTCGGTTTTTTTTTTATTTTACTAAAATTTCTTCTTGTAGGTTCATATTTTGCTAGAGTATTGGAATGGCACTGGGAATAAAGATTTAGAAACTGGAACTGATACAAAAAGATAAGTACCAGTTTTTTTTTTTTGTTCTTTTTGTTCTTCAGTATTTTTTTTGTTTTACTAAATTTTTTTTTATAGGTTCATGTTTCACTGAAGTATTGGAATAGTGCCAGAAATGAAGATTCAGAAACTAAAACTGGTCGTGCTTTTTTGGATACTGAAATAGTGACATGAGATTCAAAAATTTAAGACAGTAAATGTATAGTAATTAGAAAAATTAGTTTAGAATTTTTTTTTTGATCGCAGGATTGTTATAGACTTTTTTTTTTTTGATCACAGGATCATTATAGGCTTTTTTTTTTTTGATCATGGGATCATTATAGGTTTTTTTTTTTTGGATTATTATAGGCTTTTTAATAAATAAAGTTATTTAAATAAAAAAAATCTTTAATTTATTAGTGATTAATTATACAGCAATTTACAAATAAGGGCCTAGAAAGTGAAAATAATTACAAATATGTACCCAAATTAAAAATAATTACATATGAGTGCTGAAAAGAAAAAACCTGTAATAAAATTTATAATAATTTATTTTTCGAATTACAGGTTTTTCCTTTTTGTCACTTATATATATAAGAGACTAATTTTAAAAATATTACATATAAAGGCCCAAATCTATTAATGGCTGAAAAAATATGATCACAGGATTATTGCACTAATAGGATTATTGATTGTTTTATTATAGGTATTTATATACTGATTATTAGATAAAGGATAAATAAAGCTCTGATTATAATCATTTTTATTTAAATATTGTATAAAAAATAGTGTTGAACTAGCACAATTATTTATAAGGCAAAGAAGTTTTAAACGAGTAGCTCTCTAAAGATTTTTCATATTAGTAAATATTATGCTAATTCGCAATGCTTTACTTGACATCATATAGTGGTTTGTTATAACAATAAACAATTTATATAAAGAAAATAAAATTTATTAAATTTAAAATAATTTCTCATTTATAATTATTAATATGAATTTATAATGCTAATAATCAATTAACATTGCAGTTATTTTGAGCTCTTATATGTAATATTTTTTAAAAATTAGGTATTTAGATATAATTATTTTTAATTTGGACCTGTATTTGTAATTATTTTTACTTTCTGAGCTCTTATTTGTAAATTCACCTTAATTATATTGGTCAAAGGAAGAAGTTCGTCTGATTGGCTAATGTAAATCAATTGCCCAGATAGCTTATTTATATAATTTAAACTTTTTTGTAACACAATAGTTTACTAATAAAAAATCATCACAAAAACCATTTATAACTTTAGAATAGGGCCAATATTCACTATATAAAAGAATCTAAAAAAGATCTTACTTCTTATAGACTTTGCTCAGAAGACAAAATACATCGACTGTTTATTGGAGAAGCTTAAATTATATTGAAAATAAAGATAAGTAAAAATGTTTTTGTTTAAGACTGTCTTATTATATTAGATTTTGAAAAAAACTTTATTACTAACTATTGAATTTGAACAAGAATAGGTTTATTGTAAAAGAAGTTCTGGGTTGAATACTTGAATATACTTGGTTCTTGAGTTTTGTTTTAGTCAGTTAGCTATAATAAGTTTTGGTTTACAGAATGTAGATTGTATTAATGAGTTTGGGTTTATTAATAATGAATACTACCTTTACTTTGCTTTATATATATTGATCTATCTTCTATATATTTGAAATAAATTAATTATTTTGCATATTTATTAATTTATGAGCTTCTTTATACTAAGTTTTATTTGTTTTCTAGTAGTATTTTAATAACAAATTCTTTAAAATTATGTAATTTGCTTGGTTAATTATTACAGGTGATCATGAGTAGATCTATAAAAATTAGCTAATTAGACGAACTTTTTCCTTTGATTATATTAGTATTATAATTTTATAATTTGATTGGTTGGCAGGTCAGCAGGTCGATTAGTTGACAGTTGGGACTGACTGTTCATCACTTTGATCACATAAATATTTTTGATTAATAGATCACGGAGTGTATGACTATGCAGGTGCACGAAAAACTTAAACCTTTATTTTTTTATTTATTATTTTTTTTTATTTTTTTTATTTTTATTTATTTATTTTTTTAATTTTTAATTTTATTTTTTTATTTAATTTTTTATTTTATTTTTCTTTTTATTTTTTATTTTATTTTTTATTTTATTTTTTATTAATTATTGTTTAGAGCAAAACAACAAAATTATACTTTTATAGCTTTTAATAACTAAATTATATCTTTAATATATCTATAATAACAATATTAAAAATATAATTTTAATATTTTCTGAATATAATATCTTTAAAAATTTTAATTTATAATATATATAATAAGATTTTTTAAATAATAAATTTATTAAATTAAGCTCCAGACTTATACCAGTTTCTAGTTTCTAGTAATTTAATACATATGAGTTATAATGCATCCACCTAATTGACCAATTAAATTGTAAGATCAGGTGTAATATAAAATCAAAAAAGTAGTAATGTTTTGAAAAAATTGTATATAATTTATAATTTTGCTTATAAAGATATCTTTTGCATTCTAACAAAAAAATTTCTTTAAAATTTTAGATATAATTAACATTTATCTACAATCTAATCTAACCTTACATTAATGTTAATCCTTATGCTAAATTAATGCATTACTAGTTTGTTTTAATTTTATATTATATCAGATTATACATAACAACAAAATTATTTTAAATTTTAGGGTATGAAATTAAAATTTAAGATGAAATTGTTTTTGATCTATTTTACTTAAAAGATGAAATTTTTTGATACTTTTTTTGAAGAGACAAAATTATAAAGAATATAACTATCTAAATTAAATTTGCTCTTGCATATAAAAAATTCTAAATTGCTTTAATGGAGATAAAATAGTGATTTTTTGAAAACCTATTTCAGTAGCATATATATATATCAGATCTTATAGGTATATCACAATTTTTTTTTTTTATTAGCAAACTCACCAGTATCTTTATTAAATTAAAGTATATATATATATAAATAATATAAAATGCACCATGGTGTTTATGGTGTTAATAAGTTTTTAGCTAAAATTTAGAGTTAATGCGCAACTTTAGAGTAAGATAGGAGTCAGATATAAAGGTGCAAATTTTAGTTAGTATAAGGTTTTGGGGGGTTTTGAACATTTTTACTTAGTACCCCAAAGAGGTGTTAGCTAGTATGTTTTTGAGATATAGCTAATTATAGTGTTTAACACCATAGATGCATTTTAGTAGCATTGTATATATATATATATTTAACTATTTAAATTATAGATCCAATGTTATCAATAAAAAAAAACTGAGATCAGGTCTCATTCTTTAAAAAAAAAAAAAAAAAAATTATAAATCCAATATTTCTCTACTACCTTATTGAGTGTCTAGAGATAGTCTGTCTTACTAGATAAAGCATTTTGTCTGCATCAGAAAGCTGAACTAAACTAGCCTATAAACTATATCAAAATGACTTTGTTTTATTTTTAATAAAATTTTTAATAGCTTCAAACTAAGTATTTTCTTTTTGCTTTACTTCCTCTTTTTTGCTCTTATCATTTTCTTTTTTTTTAAATTTCCTTTAGTTTAATTTTGACGATTTCTTCCTACTAGAATTGAATCTTTCTCTTTAATACTAAGATTCAGCTTCTCTGAAATAGAATTTTTTCATTTCTTTTCTTTAGATCTATTCCTTTCTTCTTTTCTTAGTCATTTATGTAAGCACATCTTGATTTTTAAATAGTTTTGTAAAAATAATTCTAAGCTGAATTGATCATTATATTTAGATAACTTCTAAGTTTTTTTAGGCTCTCTATCACTTCAATGATTTTTTTTACAACCTCTTCTTTAATCAATTCTTTGAGTACATCAGCTTTGGTTTCATTTTTTTCTTCTTTTGATGCACTTCACAAAGTTCTCCTGAGTTGTACTTTGTCAAGATGACTATGAGTTTTTTCTAATAAAGCTGTTTAGGCCAAGTTCGAAGCTAGCTGCGTTGATTTTTTCCATTTTATTTCATGCTTCTTATATGTTGTTAAGTGATTCTAGTCTTCTTCTTTATCTTTTTCATATATTATATATGTTGAGCTATTATATAATTCTGGTTTTCTGATTAATAATATTTTCATTACTGGCAATTTCTCATACAAGCATTTAATTAACACAAGTCAAAATTTTTTAATATAATAAAGCAATTAATAGCTGATATATAAAAAAACAAATAATATATAATTGGCTAGAAAATTGTTTACTAACTAATACAATCATACAAATATCAGCCTTATATTATAAGAAGCTAGCTTGATGATAAACTAAATATTAAAAAATAAACTAAAAATAAAGCTGATATAATAATATTTAATATAATCAATAAATATATAATTATAATATAAACTGATATGCCTATGATTATATATATTATTAGAAAATATTATATCAAATAATAAATTTTTATTTATAAATCAAATTATAGCAGATATATTATTTATTTATACCGATATATATGATATTATATATTTTCTAAAGATATTTATATAATTTTATTAGTTATTATTTTTAATCAAAAATATAGGCTGATATATAATGATATATAAAATCAGTATACTATTTTTATTAAATATATTATATTATAATTATATCAGTATAAATTTATTTTATTAAATTTAATTTAAGCTGATATTTTGATGATTTGTTTAGTATTCTATTTTTATAAACAGATATTGTTATAATATATATAATATTAAGGAAGATATACATAGCAAAATTTTTTAATATAATAGAATAATAAAAAAATGATATTATAAAATTAGATATAAGATAATTAGCCAATAAATAAAAGCAATATAAATATCTGTTTAATATTTGTCTAATATTATATACCAATATAATAATAATATATTAAATTTAAAAAAAATATAAATATATATAATATAAATATTACTATATCTGCTTTATATCAATAGGATGATATTTTGAAGATATATAAAATTTAAAAATTTAAACTAAAATAATATATATAAAAATAAATAAATAAAATCAAGATAAGATAATTGCTAATTAATTAATTAGCAATTATCTTATCTTGATTTTATTTATTTATTTTTATATATATTATTTTAGTTTAAATTTTTAAATTTTATATATCTTCAAAATATCATCCTATTGATATAAAGCAGATATAGTAATATTTATATTATATATATTTATATTTTTTTTAAATTTAATATATTATTATTATATTGGTATATAATATTAGACAAATATTAAACAGATATTATATTGATTATATTCATTAGCTAATTATCTTATATTTTTTTTTTAACCTTCACAATGTTGTGTGAAGGTAGATTTTTATTAGGTATTTTAGATAGTACATTATTGGTTAACGAAAATACATTCTAGCTATATCTGCGTCTTTTGAATGCCTAATTAAGTAGCTACTTATTACTAGGATTTACACTAGATGCTGTACTTGTAATCTACTATTATTTGAATTATCTATTTAAACTCTCTGATGTCCCCATCCTATATCATTCACTACAATCACGTCAGCATATAACCTCGTGCTGCTTCTTATTGAAGATCACCCAGATTAACATCTGCTATACTACTTGTATTTTAATTCTATAGATAACCCAGTAGGGTTTTCATACTACCAGGTTGCTCTAGAGAGGTGTAGTATATATCCTTCTAATCTTTCTATATCCTATGCACTTCCAGATTAGGTTACGAATACCTTCCATAGCAGCTGAAACCACCACTAGCAATTAGGGTGAACCATTAAACTACACAATTCCAGTATCCGATGCTCTTGCAAGGTTTATTCCGATCCTAATACCTACATCAAGCCGGTCCTTATACCGATCCCTTTCCAACTACCAAACCAGTTAGCCTGGACAAATCGTTGTATCTAGGCTTTAAGTGCCTTCTGGTCAGGGTTGTAAAATTACCGTAATTTATAAAATTTTTGGTAAGTTACCCAAAATATTGGTAAATTACCAGGTAAATTACCTTGAAAAATAAAAAATTTTAATTGGTTAAAATATATCATGTGATATATAAAAAATTTTAATTGGTTAAAAATACCGTAGTGTACTGACTAAAAGACCCAGGGTCTAATACAAAATATCCAACAAAAAATTTAACAAAAGACTCAGATATATTATTCAGCAGCGGGTTAGTATCGCAAAAAAAAATTTCAAGTATATATATATTCTGCACTTATAGTAAGCAGTCTAAAAATCTATATTTAATTAATAAAGGTTTCGTGGTATTTTGCAAGGGAGGATATTAAAAAGGGGTACTTTGGTCAGTTCACTACAGTAATAAAGTTAAATTTCATTAAACAATTAGTATCAGGTACGTATTATTAATATTATTATCATTGTATATATATTTTTTTTCTTTAAATTAAAAAAAGACCAAACATTAAGCAACAATACAGTAATATTTGCATCTACGTAATATAACTAGTTTAGTAACAAGATAATTTGATGTAGTGATTTTAGAATCAAATACAATTACCTTCTAAATATAGCAATAATTAAAATCTAATTAGATTTCTTGATCGCAAATTTAGAAAGTCGATAATGATTATTAAGTGTAATACAGACTCGTGAGATTAAAAAAAAAGGTACAAAAAACTAATTGTAACATGGGTATTTGTAACGACTTACTCAGTATGATAAACTATGTCAAATATCAATAAGATAATTAATCAATAACACCCATGTTACGTACAATAAATTTTTTATATCAATTTTTTAATCTCACTATGCTATGTTTTTGATTAAATGAAATACTTACTTTAGATTAGCTTGTTGCCATGAATAAACTTCTTAAAAAAATTATATACAAACCAATCAAATAAAAATAAATATTATAATTATTTGTTTATATTGTTAACGGCAAACCTCTAAGAAATGCCCGAAATAAACGACAACTAAGCCCCCGAATCGAAGCTGCATAGGATCGATGTTATAATCGCTAAGCCACCCTGAACAATTACCATTGGTGGACCTAAAACGGTAAAGCGATCGACATTAACCCGATTGACAGAAATGCAAGCTAAAATAACTCAATGGGTTAATACTGCCTTCTTTAGAATAGCTTGTGGCTATGTACAAGCTAAATCATGCATCCGCATGATTTTTTGCAGCTGAGAACGTTCGTTGGAAGCGATTTGGACGCCAAACGATAATCGAAGAATGAAGGCTGTGAAGCTGGAGGGTAATAAGTTAGTAAAAAGGAGAAATAAGGCTTGAAGCCTCTGCGCAAGTAAATGAAAATTGGCGTAAACACTCACCTTCGGTTCCGGATTCCAGCTCTTGTTCTAAGGGCTTGAATGACGAAGGCTGTGAAGCTGGAAGAGAATGAGTTGAACGAAAAGGGAATAATGGCTTGCATTCAATAGAAGGAAAGTGATGGATTGATAAGAGGGTGTTCGAAATTCTTCCTCTTTCTTCTGTGTGAAATTCTTATAAATAGAGGTAGACTTGACTCTAGTAAAATGGGCCGTATGCATAATAAATATAATAAAAAGTCGTTATCATAAACATTACTTGATCTTTTCCCTGTAAAATTCCATATCTGTAACCTTACTCGACCCTTGCCTTAGACCTGTGCTAAATCGTTCCGCCTCTAAATACGTTGAGTAACATTACACGGCATAACTGACTTTTTAGTGACAATATTGTCACTTCTTTTTGGTTTTTGTGGGTGTGTGGTTGTGACCATTTTGCCCGCAACAATATATAAATACGTATAAGTAATTATTGATCTTGTACAAATATTTAACGATATTTAAAAGCATTTTTATTCTAATAAAATTTTGGTTATAATTTGATACTATCACAATGCCACGAAAAAGTGGTAATTTCTGGAATGAATATTTGTTAATCGATGATTCTAAAAGTAATACTGAACAATATCAGTGCAAACACTGCAAAAAAACATATAGTAAAAATGCCACACGACAACAAGATCATTTAGAAACATGTATAAAATATCAGGCATATCTTAATGAATAAGGAATAACTACAAGTTCAACAAATACAATCTATAAAAAAAATATTCAAACTACATTAGATAATTTTACTTATAAAATTAGTAATTCAGATCAAGAAGAGCTTGAAAAATTATTAGCGCGTGCATTTTATTCAACAGGAATAGCTTTTAATATTATAGAAAATGAAGACTTTCGCAAGTTTATCAATAAAGCTATTCCTTCTTTCAAGATTCCTTCACGATATGAGCTATCAAATCCAATTTTAGAATCTAAGTATAATACAACACGCTCTGATATAAATAAAATATTAGAAAATCAGCAGTATGTTTCTATAACTACTGATGGATGGTCAAATATAAATCGTACAAGTATTATTAATTATATGGTTACAGTCCCAAATCCAATTTTTTATAAATCTGTACCAACATATGAAAGTCGACATACGGCTCAAAATATTGCAACTAGCATTGATGAAATAATTCAAGATATTGGTGTACAAAAAGTAGTTGCAATTGTAACTGATAATGCGTCAAATATGAAAGGTGCATGGACAATACTTGCAAAAAAATATTCACAAAAAGTAAATATAATATTACTTTAGTTTATTGGCTATTTAATAATTTAACTATTAATATTTTTAAATTATAGATCTTTCTTGGTTGTTGGGCACACGGAGTTAATTTATGGCTTAAAGATATACTTGAATTAGAGTGGCCAAGTGAGCTATTACAAAAATCCAAAAAGATTATTAACTATTTTCGTTCACATCAAGTCTTACTTTCAGCATTACGTCAATTACAAAAAGAAAAGTATAATACTCATATAGCATTATTGTTACCAGTTGAAACTCGGTGGGGATCTGCCTATTATTGTTTATATAATTTAATTAAAACAAAAGCAGCGGTTCAAAATCTTCTTTATGAAGATAAATTTAATATATCTTCAGAAATTCAGCTTTATATCATTGATACTGAATTCTGGAAAGATATAAAAATTTTATGTAATTTTCTTGAACCATTTGTTATATTTATTAATAAGCTTCAATCAGATCAAACTATAATTTCAACAGCATATATGGAGTTAAAACGATTAGATCAAGCAGTAATTGAAAATATTAATATTTTACAAGAATTTAAAAATCAAGTATGTAAATTTGGACAACATAGATGGGATAAATTTTTATATAATCCAGCGATTATTTTAGCATATCAACTTGATCCACGTTATCGTGGAAAAATTTTAGATGTTGATAAGTGGGATGAAGTTATTGAACGTGAAATTTTACGATTAACACCTGAAGATAAGCATGAACAAGTTTTAAATGAGTATGCAGAATATTTAGAAAAATTAGGTAGATTTTCAAGTAATCATTTATGGGAAAATATAACAATAAAACCAATTAACTGGTGGATACTAGTTGGACGTCGATACCCTATATTAAGTAGCATTGCACGTAGAGTTTTATCTATTCCATTAACTTCAGCAGCAGTGAACGTAATTGGTCTACTTTTGGATTTATTCATAACAAATTACGTAATCGATTAGAGGATACCAAGGTAGAAAAATGTGTTTATCTTTATTGGAATATGAAAATTCTTAAACAACTAAATGAACAAGAAAAAGAAGCCGAATCAAAAAATAATAACTTAACTATTCAAAATATGGAATCAAGTATTAATTCAACTACTTCAAATACAGACTTAAATACAACTATGGCAACTATTAATAGTAATGATGATGATTTATTTGAAGAAAATGAATCAGCTTTCTTATTTTTTGATGATGAATTAGAAAACAGTGAAGTTATGAATAACGATGAATTAGAATTTGATGAAATATAATATGTAAGTATATGCTATTTTAGCTTGAATTTGTTAAAATATTTGAGTTATCCATTATGAAGTTAACTTACTAGAATTGCTTGCGAATTTAAAAAAATGAAGTGAATCATCTGCATATTAGAGACTGGAATTAAGCTAATAAATTTAAATCAAAAAAACTACTTAAAATAGTGTTAAAAAATAGTATTGCTTTGAATTATTCGTAATTATATTTTTCATATTGATATAATCTTAAAGATAGTTTATTTATTTTAAGAATACAAAACAACGATTATATTTCAAACTAATCATATTTTGTTAATAGAAACAGATTCTATTATATAAACAAATTATAGATATGAATATCTCTACAATTTATTATATATCTTCCAATTGCACTTATTATATATTATTATGATCCAAGTACTTGCTAATTATTTATTTATAATCAATGTATGCAAAAATATTGTAGCTTAGAGGTAATGAATAAATTTTATTATTTCTAAAAAATTGCTTGCATATCAAAAATAATGTTAATCACACTTATGAGCTTATTTGGAATTTACTTTATTGCTGTATCGTATACGCATATATACAAACAACAAATAGAGTTATACAAAGTATAAATATATAGCATAAAAAACATATATATATATAAGGTAGATATACCTATTTTGACGCAAGTAATTTTATGATAAATATCATATGGTAGATCAACTATAACTGAACGATTTTAGCACTATTCGATTCATTTCATCCAGATGAATCAAATGATATCAAAATTATCTAATTCTAATCACTATATCACAAGATATTGCACCCTAAAGTTTGTTTAAAAAATATGATTCTAATTTGTTGTAGTGCCTAATTTGACACAGGTAAATATTTACATTAAATATCACATGGTGTATCGATCTGAATCGTATAATTTTAGTACTATTTGATTCATCTAATCGCGATGAATTAAATGATACCAAAATCGTGCGATTCGGATCAATACACAATGTGATATTTATTGTAAATGTTTGCCTGCGTTAAATTAGGCATATCAACTTGGATTATTTTAGTAAATGGTGATATCTCAAGAACTATTAATTAGAATCGCATAATTTTGGTGCTGTTTGATTCTTCTCTATAAGACGAACCAAATGATATCAAAATTATGTAATTCTAATCAATAGTTGTTGAGATATCATCATGCATCAAATTAGAAATTGCGTCAAATTAGGAATTGTGTCAAATTAGGCATGTCTACCTTATATATATTTATTTTGCATCAATCTATAGTTATAAATTAACTTGTTTGTTTTTCATATATAATATTGGAGTCTTAATGCTGGTCAAAATTAATCATAAATCCACAGTAAACTGGTAACTTACTTAGAGGTTTAGGTAACTTACGGTAATTTACCTGGTAATTTACCGATGGTAACTTACCATTTACAACCCTGCTTCTGGTTTTACTTCCCTTAGTTCCTAATTCCGTAGTATAGGAACTTTTCCTCTGGTGCAACTCCGACGGCTAGGTTGGTGAACCCTTCTTGCCCCAGGGTTTTTCATCCAGTTCTTTGATCCCCGGTTTCTAACTTTTCTGCAGTATCATCAAAGATCTTCACTACCTCCTTACTCAGATCTTGCTAAATAGGTTTCAACTATTCTAGTTCCTTAGATTTGAATTACCTGAGAACTTCTATTTCGAGATGGTAGTACCAAGATTACAGATAATATACCCAACCAATCGTTGAATAATTGTTACCAGTACACAGACCTATTTTTCTAAAAATATCTCCGGTGGAATTCGAATTCTAGATCTACTGCTTGGAGCGTGACAACTTAACTACTACTCTAAATCGCCATACCCTAATATATTTAATAAAAATATTATACTAATTTTATATATTATTATATATCAGTCTATATTTCTGATTAGAAATAATAACTAATAAAATTATATAAATATCTTTAGAAAATATATAAATAAATAATATATTTGCTATAATTTAATTTATAAATAAAAATTTATTATTTGATATAATATTTTCTAATAATATATATAATCATAAGCATATTGGTTTATATCATAATTATATATTTATTGATTATATTAAATATTATTATATTGGCATTATTTTTAGTTTATTTTTTACTATTTAGTTTATTATCAAACTATCTTCTTATAATATAAGGCTGATATTTGTTGATTGTATTAGCTAGTAAACAATCTTCTAGCTGATTATATATTGTTTGTTTTTTATATATCGGCTATTAATCACTGTATTATATTAAAAAATCTCGATTTGTGTATAATTTTACAGTTTAAGAAGTATTAGATTTTTGCGAAATGTTTGGTAGATTAATTAACTATATTATAACTGGCTCAGAACAATTTTTTAGTCATTTTATTGAACCTTTTCATGAAATTACCTTATTGGCTAAAATAATCAGGTTTTTTGTTCAATATTATTCAAATATTTATACAAATTACAGCTTTTATAATAAAAATCAAGTTGCTAAAATCAAAAGAATCATTTCTTGTTTTCTTGACAGCCTGTCAAGCAATAGCCTTCAAACTTAGAGATGAATCATTTAGTTCATTCTTTTTGCACTCTGATTTAAATTTAAATATACTTGTATGATAGCAGCTAGATAATAGTAAAAGAATTAATTAGTCAGGATAATCAAGTTTTTTTTAAGCATTATATATCCTTATCAAATTCAACAACAGTGATTAGCTATTATCTTGCTATAGTTGATTGATATAAGATAAATCTATAAAAACAAAGTTACTTTTATATTAAATCACAAAATAGTATATTAAAAGCATAGTATCTACAAATGCAGATAGAAGTTATTATGCTGAATTATTGGAAAATTAATTTATTGAGCAAGAATAGAAACTATATTACCAATTCAAAGAATTATTGGTCAATTTGTCAAATGTGATGGGTTTAAATTATCTGGAAATAAAAAAAAATTTGTTGTTGTAATACCATTAAATCAGAAGTTTTCAGTATAATCATATGTATTAATTTTATATTCTTATAAAATTCGATTAAAGTGTATAAGATTCAATACTAATTAAATCTTTGATATTAGGTAATTGCGTCAATCTCAAACAATATTTATTTTTATATTCTTTTGATTTTACTTATTTTCATTTCCTAACCTAAATATTTTATAGTGAACAAAGCTAATTTAAACACTTTTTCTGCAAATATTACAAGTTTAATTCAAATAGTGAATGAAGTAAAATCTATTTTAACTTCTTCAGATATTAAAAGCCAACTTGAAACAACAAAAAATTTTATCAATCTTTGAAACATCGACTCAATATTTATGAACAAAATCAAAGTGAATTTATTATATATCTAATTTTTCTAAATAACTTTAGAAAAAAAATGAGAAGTAGAATGAAGCCATAATTACTAAAATTATCTAGACATATTTTAAAACTTTAAAGAAAGAAGAAAACACTACCCCAGCTGCAAAGCTTTTGAATGATCAGCATTCACGATATCGCAAAAGGCATGATACAGTAATTTGCTCAATATAACTTAAAATACCAAATGCTTTTATTTTTATTTTTATTTTTTTTTTAAATGCCATAGTTGAAACTTTATTTATTAAAATAAAAAAGAGTTCTACATTTAAAGATTTCAAACTATATTTGTGCTACTAAAAAGGCACCCAATATGACATTATACCCCCTAATTTTCTATAAAGTGCTTATTAATTATTATATAACTAATTAGCTAGAGTAGGTTGGAGGAAACCTAAAGTATATATCATAGCATTTAAAAAATATAATTAGTTAAAGAAAAGCCTTGTAGGAACTGTTTTTCTATAAAAGAAGTATAATCTATTTGAGATATATTTAATAAAGAAGTATTTGGTGTAGAAGAAGTATTTGGTAAAACAGTTATTATAAATCAAACCAATGGTGTTTAACACCAGTAATATATGTAGATCAAAACAATTTTTATTAAATTAAAAATTAAACTTCTTTAATATTAGGGTTTGTATTGAGGCTTGGGATGAGGCAAGGGCATAGTTTATACCAAAATTTTGCAAGAAATTTTTTTAATTAGAACACGAAAGGTGGTTTCATAAGCAAAATTTTGAGTTATTAAAGTTTTTTTTAAAAAAAACAAAATTTGTTTTGATTTTACGTTACACCTGATCTTGACATTATACTGCAGATCAGCAATTTTATTGGTTAAATTGATGTGGTGTTAAACACCACTGGTGTGATTTAGTAATACCATTAGTAAATATATTTAATTCAGTTAGTTTTGAAGGTAATATTTCGGGCTTGTTCCTATTAATGTAGAGAGATGTTTTGTGTCATCTATATTTCCTTGTGAAACCAGTTTAAATGGTTGTTAGATAGAGTAGTTAAAAATCATTGATTCTCACTTTCCCAAAGTCCACTTTCCCGAAAAACTATTTAACCGCATCACAAAGAGTTAGGGTTAGCATTTTGTTAGTTATATATATATATTTTTAGCAAATAGTCACCTGCGTAATATCGGGTAAGTGATATGTCGGGGAAATAGTGTTCGGGAAATCGTACCGTAACCATTAAAAATTGTTTAGTTTGTTTTGCTGTACGTGATTTAATATTTTCATAAACCATTAGAGAGTAAATACCAATAATATAGTATAAGAAGAGTTATAAAGTAGATTTAAGTTATTAAATATAAATTGTAAAAGAATATTAAGAGTTGTAGGTAAGAATGTAGTTGTTATTTTTAGAGAGGAGAGTGTATCAGTGATTATATCTGTTAATGAATATTGAAGATTTATATTATTATTAGAACAAAGAAGTAAATATAGAGTATTCTCTAAATTAGAATAGCAGATACAGTTTGGTGTAGTATACAAGTATGGATAACAGATATTAAGATTTTCTATAGTAGGAAGAATGTTGGTTAGAATTTTAATTCTTAAGAAATATTTTAGAGATTATATTCTAGAGAGTTTAAAATATTAAAACATAATTTCAAGTTAATTTCAGATATATCTTTAAATATTTTAAGTGAAAAACATGAGTAAAGTTCTTGTAAAGTATATATATTTTTAATAAAAGTTTGTATTTTAAAAGAAATTAGATGTTATTTCATAAAAAGTGAGTTGGTAGATTTGTGTAGTTCTGGGATATTTTAGTATAGTTTTGTTAGCTCTTTGCTTGGCAAGTGAGTCTGCTTAATTGTGAAGAGAATTAGAATGTGATTTGATTTTGTATAATTTAAAAGAGATGTTGGATGTTCTATAGAATAGGTGGGCAAACTCTGCCAACTTTGCAACTCTGATATTAAAAAATTAATGAATACTAATTATTAGTGAAGCTTATTTCTTATATTGCCCACCTATTTTATAGAACATCTAAGATATTTTAGTAGATTTAATATTGTTGATAAGAAATAAGGTGTCCCAGTTTTAGTTTTGAATAGGTTTTGCGAAGTATGTATTAAGATTTTTAATTGCAGTATTGTTGTCTAGATAGATATTAATATAGGTATTATTAGAGATTATAAGAAGAAGAGAAATAATAGCTTCAAGTTCTGCTCAAGTCGTATCAGGATAGGGGGTAGTACAGCATTGAATTTAATAGATATATTGTTTTCACAAATCCAGCCAATACCAGATCTGTTATTTGATGATTATAGATTTTGAATTAATGCATCAGTATAGAAATGAAGATCTTAAGAGATAAGATTTTGAGTAAATGTAAGAAGATTTATAAGTTGATTTTGGTAAATAGTTGATTGAATTATATTGTATAATAGATAAATTTCTTGTATAGAAATATTAATTTGTGAAATTAGTTGAGAAAAAGTTGTAGTATTAGTAGAGTTAAATATATCAATTAATAATAGAATTTCTTTATAGTCAATTTGTATATAGAGTAGATTATTTAGTTTGTTAGTTATATCATAAGGAAGAATAAAGAAGAAGAGAGTTTGAGAGAATAGGGGATTTGTTAGTGTTAGTTGAGAAATGCATAAACTAGTAGCGGTTCAGCTCAATTCACTGATGATCATTTTGTAGATATAACATTTCACTAACAAAAATTTACCAACAATTATTTTACTGACAAGTTTATTTCACTGACAAGTTTATTTCACCGACAGTTTATTCACCGAAGCTCACCCACAAAATAATTCTGGTCATTGTCATTAAGGTCAGGTTAGAATTAGAGTTAAAGTTGGTAGGATTTATAGAAAAAAGCTTGTATTTGAAATGAGCTTTGGTGAAAGAAACTGGCAGTGAAATAAACTTGTTGGTGAAATAAACTTGTAAGTGAAATAATTGTCAGTAAATTTTTGTCGGTGAAATGTTATGTCTGCAAAATGACCATTGGTGAAGTGATATGTATCCAACTAATAGAAGTTAGTTTATATATTAAAGTTTTAGTTATAAAGGTTCAATATATAAAGAAAAGGGTGTTGTTAATAGTAATGGATAGTCATATTAATAATAAAGAGTTGATGGAGTGTGATAGTAAGAAGAGATTAGTTGTGTTAAGGAAGGAGTTTATTTGGGGTAAAGATAGATGTGACTATGTTGTTGTGATTGTATTATTTTGTATTAAATAAAAAATATTAGTAAACTATGAGGGTTGTCATCTTGTTAATTTATTGGTACATAAATAAATATTGTTTTATAATAAAATAAATCTGTTATTAGAGGTTGTAATCTGCTCAATAAATAAGATATTAATTATATAGATATGTGGGTTTGGTGAGAGTATATCATAGATTAGAGAAGTATTTAAGAGAAATTTTGGATATTGAAACTTTAAATAAAGGTTTGATAATATAATATTTTTTTGGGCCAATTGTGAAAGTTGAAAGATAAGTGTAAAGTTTTTAACTTTATGCTTGTGAATAGTTAGTAGGTTTTGAGTTAAATTAGAAGACCAAATCTTAGTTAACTATGATTTAATACGAGTAATACTGATATTTTTGAGAATTAAGATGGAGTTAAATATTTGTTCAATATTGGCTGCATTAACTTTTTAGATTATATTGTTAAAAGTTAGTAAGTTGAAGGTTAGAGAATTGATAAAGACTATGTTATTTGTATTTTTAGCAAGAGAAAGCATTCTTTTTGTTTGAATGGTAAAGAGATGAGATAGTTTAATTTGGAAATATTTATGAATAACAGAGATTTGTAAGAGATATTTAAGGGAGGATTGGAGTATTAAGTTAAAGAGTAAAGAGATTTGTGATGAAGTAAGTTTTTTGTATCTGATTAAACAGATAAAGTTCTCAATTTTCTGAAGAATCATATCTAATATTGGCTTGGTTGAGCCTTTTTTATCTAGATAGATATCTAAGTATCTAATAACATCATTTGGTTTTCTGAGTAAAATAGTTTGGTTGCAAAGTATAGAGGAGCTGGTGGAGGTTTATATGATTTAGGATGAATATAAATTAAGTCAGATTTAATAGAGTTAATATTAATATTATTAATTTTGTAGAGTTTGGATATATCATTAAGAATATTTTGCATAGTTTCAGAATTTTCACAGAGCCATATTGTGTTATCTATATATGCTAATGGTAGGATTGAGATACTTACAGAGGTAGTATTGGTAATAATATCTAGAGAAGATTGTAATATAATTTTAAGCATTTGATTTTGATACTTTTGATAAATAAAAGTAAGTATTGGGTAATAATAAATTTTTCAGAGTAGTGGAGAATAGTTTTCTTTTTGTTTAATACCAGACTGAATATTAACTGAAGAGGTAAGACCATAAACTGTAATAATTCTTGCTTGTCTTGCAGTATGAAGTTCTATGATTAAGTTTATTTCTGAAGGAGGAATGCCTATTCTTTTACAAATATTTTGAAGTTATAAGATATTAATTTTATCAAAGGCTTTAGATATATCTTAAAAAAGAATCCAAGCTTCTTTGTTATATAATGTATAATGTTCAATGGTATTATGAAGAATTTGTATAGGAATATACGTGGATAAGTTTTTTGATGCAGCAAAGTTTAGATCAGATAAAAGATGGTTATTAGAGATAATTTGATCAAGTTGTTTAGTAAAGATTTTGGTAAAGGTTTTTTTAAAGAATTCTAGAATAGAGATTGAGTAAACTTGGTTAAGAGTAAAGTTCCAGTTTATTTTTTTGGAATAAGAAAGATATTGGAGGATTTCCAAGCAGTAGAAACTTTCTGGAGTTGAAAACATTTGTTAAAGAATTGTCTGAAAAGTTTTTGTGCTTTGGGGCTAGCAAATTTGATGTGTTCATAACAAATTTTTGATGGTCTATCTGCCTTTTGATTTGGTAAGTTTATTAAGATATCTTGCTATTTCTGATCTGAGATGTCAGTAAAGAGATTTTGATAGAATTTTTCATGTTCAGAATGTGGTTGATATAATTGATAGAATTTTGAGGATGGTAGGATTTGTTAAAGCAGTTTTTTTGAAATATTCTGAAAAATAAGAGTAGATTGCATTAAATATTTTATCATGTTCTGTGAAAAGAGAGTTGTCAAGTAATAGTCTAATAATATATATATTATTAAATCTTTCAAAGATTTTTTTATAAAATATTTTTGGTGTTTCTAAAAAGGATTAGCTGTGATTTTTAATTGTTTTTTGAATTTCTTAGTAAATGGCTTGTTGTTATTGATGGTTGAAGGACATTTTGATTTATTGAAATTCTTCTTTAATTTGAGATAGGGTAGGTATAGGTGTTTGAAGAAAACAATTAGGATATTGAGTTTTATATTTTTCCAAAGTGCAGAAAAATTTGTAGAGAAAATATGATTTTTGAGGTATTGAATTTCTTTAATTGGTAGAAAAATGGTGTTTGCTTATTTGAAGTTATCTCTTTGATTTCTTTAATAGTTTTAATTTTGAGAAAGAAATATGTTTAATAGTAGCCTTAATGAGGTTTTTGTAACTTATTTCAAAAGTTATTAAGTTGGTTATGATTAGAGATTTGGTTTATTTGTGGGTATAGTTTTTGTAAATTAGTTGTAGTTTGATTAGCATAGTTTTTTAAATTTTCTTTGGAGCAGTTTTTTTATAAAAATTTCCTTCTTTTGTGTTGTTTATATAGTTTAGGCTTATTAATTATAATTGATAGTTCTAATGTTATAATATTATGATCTGAGTCAAAGTTGTTGTTTGATAAAATATCTTTGTAATCTATATTTGTAATACTTAAGTTAGTCCAAATCTGATCTATTCTAATTTTGATATTTGAGTATTGAAAAGTGAAGTTATAGGTATTAGAAAAGAAAAATTAGTAAATATCTTTAAATTAATGCTAATAAGATATTTAATAAGTTAAAGTTCTGGAATTGATGTCTTTTTTGAAGGTTCCCAGTTAATATGTGAATTAGGAACACTATTTAAGTTACTTATGATTATAATTTTATATTTAGCATTTTGGCAGAGTATTATAATTTGTTCTTGAATTTTTTTCGAAGCTGTTTTTTCTCAAATGTAGGAATATAAATTTGAAGTAATCTTATAGGTCTATTTTTAAAGTGAAAGTCAAAGCCAATTATATAACTATTATAATTATATGTATATGCTATATATTTAGAGATTTTGTTGTATACAAAAAGACTAACACTAGCTTAATATGGATTAGAATATGATTCTAAAAGCTAGTATATATTCTGATTTTATTGTTTAAGAATTTCTCTTCTCTAGTTGATAAGTGTGTTTCTGAAAGTCTAAGAATGTCATATATATTTTGTTCTAGGATTTCTTCAATAAGCAATTGTTTTGTAGATTGTAAAAGACCATTTGTATTAAGTGAAGCTACTTTAATAGGAATTGAGATATATTCAGGTTCATTAATATAAGGTTAATTAGTTAATTGATATAAAGTAATGTGTAAATTAGGTGAGTGTAGATTTAAATAGTTGGTAATTTTGTTGATTGTGGTATAGTAGTTTGTTGTTCTGTAATGAAAGATTCAGATATTAATGTAGAGTATCTAAAAAGAGGTTTGCAATGTATTAGGTATAATATAGATATTGGATTAAGAGTGATATTGCAATAATGCTTTAGAGCTTTTCTTGGTGAGACAAAATGATATAGTAGTAGTTTGGATTTAAAAGGTAGATATATGTATGCTTCAAAGTAGTCTTTTTTAATAGAAAAAGTAAAGTATAAATATGTGAGTTTTCTAGATTATATTCAAAAAGGCTAAGATGATTGAGAAATGAGATAATAGTTTGTGGTTCAGATAGTATTGGCAAGTTATAATATCTGAGAAATCTATTATAACATAGGTGTGATGAATGTAGAAGAGGTCTTGGGTCTGAATCAGTAGTATATTTTGTATTATAAATACTAAGATAGATATTTTGTTAAAAGTAATAATATGGGTTATAAGTTCAATTATCCTTAATTATATTAGGAATAGTTTCTAATTTGAGAGAATGGATATCTGAAATAGTAGAGAGATAAATAAAGAGAAAGTATTTATAGCTTTCAACTAGTGTTGTAAAATACCTGCATTATCTGAATCTGAATTCAGATTGAGAATAGATATATGCTATGCTGTAGTCTTCTTTAATTAATATATAGAATATAAAGTTGTATATTATTAAGGTTGTAGTCAAAGAATTTAAGATGTTTAATGAAAGAATTGATAGTTTGAAGATATGAAAGTATAAGAAAATTAAGAGATAATAAGATTTTGTTATAACATATATTAGGGTTATATGTTATTATATGTGATTCATTAGTATGAAAAGTAATTGTATAGTTAGTATATTGGTTGGCTTATCATAGGGGTCTAAAGATATTGTAGATAATTTGCTAATATTGGAAGTGTCTTCTACAGAGTTGTTCATCGGTTCTTACAGCTGCACAGAATTCTATAGACTGCCCTATACGTTGAGTCTGATCATCATATAAATGGTCCTTCACATAAATAGGCTTGCCCGCCCACTTATATCATTTTCTTTACTAACTACTATGAATATATCATTAAGTAAGGTGGCGGCTGCATCAATGATTGTAGAAGACTGATTTATTGAAAAGGAGTCTCTTTAAGAAAAAGAGACTCATTTATGAGATTAGGAATTTGAAAGATGATATTAAATTTTTCCTGAAGTCAATTATCTGCTTTAGAATAAGCAATTTCTTGTTAGTATTTGACCATTTGAGAATATGTGAGCTGTTAGTTATAAGTATCAAGTTATGTTATAACTCTTGCAAGATAGTTAGTATTAATAGGTTGTTTAGTTAAAAGTTCAATGGTTGAATTTTTATCTAGATTTGCAATGTTAAGGTTTATCATTGCATTTTTTTGATATGCTTCTAGATATAGATAAAAAAAACAGGCCATGTCTGCCTTTGTTAGTTTCTACAGAGTTAGAATTAAAGAGGATTTTTTAGCTGCAGATGCAAGATAATCTAAGGTTTTGGTTGGTATAGGTTTTAAAAGGTGGCTTCATGTTCTCTTTCCTTAAGAAAGACTGAATCATCTATTTGAAGTTCTTTAATTGGCCATTCAGCGTAAGATTCATTAAGATATTGTTTATATAGTTTGTTAAAATTATATTGAATATAAGTTTTAGGTGAAGTTATTTTTTCTGTTTCTAATTCGGTTGTAGACAATTTGCCTTTATTTTTGAGCTCAATTTTTTCCAGATATTGGCATTGGACATTTGAGCAAGTAAGAATATAATAGTTAGCATGTTTAATGCATTCATTATAGCATTCTTAAAAGGTAAGAGTTTTTGTAAATGGAACATCTGTTAAAATTTGTTCTTTAAGGTGTAAGATAAAAGACTGTCTAAAGTAGTATTTAAGATAATTAGATACTTTTGTTTCATCAAGGATGTTATTAAATTAACAATTATATTTTGAAAAGATAAATTTAAACCAATTATTAAAGTGGTCTAATAAGTTTTTAAGGGATGGTATATTGAATTTTTGTAAAAAGAGAGTCTTGGAAATATTAAAATTAAGTTGAATATTGAATCTGCTATCCATATATATGTTGAGATATTTGTCATTTTTGTTGAGATCAATAATTTGTGAAGTAATCTTAAACCATTTATAACATAATTTCATATCTTCATCAAATTTGGTATAGTTAATTGTCTAATAGTTGTTTGAGAAATATAAATGTAAATATGCAAGATTAATATAAAATTATAGACAATTTTGTGATTTGTATAATGGAATTGTAGCTGGTGAGGCAAAAATTTCTGGGTAGTTGAGCTTAGTGAAGAGAACAGTTGTAAAAACTTAATAAGTTTTTTGAGTGTTTACTTTAGAACTGAAAATAGTATAGTAAAAGTTTTATCAACATCTGTGTTGTATTGTTATATAAATTCTATAAGAAATTGTGGTCTTTCTTCTGCTATTTTGCAAATAATTTAATAGAAGCTTGCTTTAAGAGGTTTATGATTTTCTGTTGCTGCTTTAATTTTCTTGTCAAAGTAGAAGTCGAATAAGTGTAGTTTGAGAAATAAAAGATTTTTGAGCAAGTTTAGTTTGAAGCTTAGTGTTTTTTTTTTCATTTTCAATGTAACTGAGAAGTTATTTAACTAGTAAATATTGGTTTCTTTTGGTCAGTAATTGAATTAAAGTTCTGTTGATCTAGATTAGTTTGTTGAGCTGCATTTTCAGTTGTATTAGTTTGTTTGGTCTGATCATTTAAGTTAGTATTCTGTTGGTTTAGATTATCTTGTTGAGTTGTATTGTTAATTGTTTTAGTCAAGTTGGTTGATATTTGTTGTGTATTTCCTGTTAGTAATTGTTGTTGAAAACAGTATTGTCTGTTTGTAATAGAGGTTGCTTAGATGTGCTATTATCTAATTGTTGTAATTGTTGGAAATCAGTATTGGATTTTTGTTTTGGTAGATAGTGTTTTGGTTTTGTTGTAGTTGAAAATTATTATTAATAATAATATTAGGATTGCACAGAAAAATATTACAATTAAATTTATACTGATTGAAGCTAAGTCAAAACCTCCATTATTCCAATGCACAATACAGAATGCAACATCAATACAACACAATAAAATTGAACTTATCTTACATGTACTTGACCACAATAACTTCTTTATAAGCTAGAATGGTATAATCATTAAACATAAAACTCACAGATTTATCAGACATATACAAAATACAAAATGCAAACAATATAACCAAATGGTATTTCTCAACAGAGCCTAAACTTGGAACTAGATATGACAAAATACAGACTGAGAACTACTACACAACTTTATAAACTATGATAATAAGCCACATATCCAGTTTACATATCCTAAACTATCAAAAATTAAAAACTTTAAATTAAGTTTCTTCTTGATAAACTATCTAC
>CAJVPZ010000048.1:0-28280 GCA_910592135.1 Racocetra fulgida | reverse complement strand
ATAAATAAAATTTCTAAGATTAAAAGATTAATCTATACTATTAGATAAATAAAGATAGAATTTTATATACTTCTCTTTAAAATTCTTCAGTTAGTCCTAACACTTTCAGATTATTGTCTATTAATCTAAATTCCATGTAATTTTAAATCTATTACATAAAATAAAATTTCTAAGATTAAAAGATTAATCATACTATTAGATAATAAAGATAGAATTTTATACGTATACTTCTCTTAAAAATTCTTTACATATAAATCAGGTAAAGTTTTAAGTGCAACCACACATGGTGGATACGTGATTGTGTGTACATATTTACTACGTACGTACGAAGAAGTAACTGAAGCCATTTCTTTATCATCTTAACATATTGCAGGAAATACGAAGCAAATCTCTCTTTACCAATCATTTGAACATTAACTAATCTATTAAAAAAAATCTATTCCAATACATTTTCGTATGTTGAAAAATTGTAAGTAGTGTCAGGAAAGATGCTGGTCAATATAGAATGACTCACTGTACACACTAATACTCTTAAATTGTGCAAGGTATAACACTATTACTATAAATACCAAACCCTAATAATAGTAAGGCGACGATTGAGGTGTGAAAAGACTTGGTCTGAGTAACCAGGGTTATTTTGGATTTATAGAAATAGTGTATTATATAGATAAGCACCTTTTACTTCCGTTTGGTGATTTAATTGTTATCCTTATTACTTTACTAACACTTAAACTCTTTCGTTAACAGGTACCGCAGCTTAGTTCCATGATCGAAATAGTCTAATCGAAAATGTGATACAAGGTCACAGTATCACAGGATCACAAATCAGGTAAAATAACATTGATCACAGACTTAATCAGGATCGTTTTAAATATATAAGGGGTTGTATTACTAATACAATACAATGTCTCTCTCTTACTAAATTCGATAAGACAATGTACGAAAATCACAGAGACAAGAATTAATTTTAACGACAAACGATTATCAACAAGAGGATATAACGGGATCAAGAACAAATGCTTCTACTCTAATTTCGAAGTGTTTAGTACTTTAAGGGTATCGTTTATTAGACAAGATGTTTTCGAACTCACTGAGTTATCTTTATTTAGGGAAGAGTCTCACGATATATATACTTTCTTTACATATATAATATAATAACAAGAATACTAACGATATTAACGATACTAACTATACTAACTATACCAACTATACCAACTATACCAACTATACCAGCAATTATCATTATTACTATAATTCAGGTAATTATAACAATTACCATAATTATATCTATTTTAAGAATCCTGACATCCTAATAATACTAACTATTCTGTGAATTCTCAGGATTTTCAGAATTCTTGAAATTTTTAAAATTCGCACTACGTTAGAAACTGCAGTAAGTTCAGCCCGGTAATTTACATTTTTACAATTCTTCCAACTAAAAGAGCCTGTTCCACAGGAATTTCTTGTAAGAGCTAATTAAATTCGGCAGCCTTAAGCTTATTGATTATAGGAAGTGTGAAGTGAGTTGTACGATAGATTTGCTCTATTCCAAGAGGTTCAAATAGATAATAAATTCAGATTGATACTTTTATATAATACGGAGTAAGGCGCCCCCTATGTATATTTCTTTCAGTACCCATCAAAGAGCTTAGGCACACTCCAAGGTAAAAAGCGTGAACAAGAGTGCCAATTTGATTTTCTGTATCTTTGGCTCTTATTAATTTTTCAAAGACAGCGGCAATTTGGGTGGGTTTATCTTAAAATCCCATATATGAACAAGGTTTGGTAAGAACTAATAACGGTATTGTAGAGGAAAGGTCTTCAAGAATTAATTCTTTGATATTGGCCATGTTGAAGATACGGTATGTTTTTTTTTTTTTTTTTTTTTGGACGTATATTTATACATTTTGCTCATAGTAGAGTTTTAACTGCCTTTTATTAACTGGTGCTTCTAATACTTTTCTACTTAATACCTGTAGTTTATACGCGCCATTCACTAATTTATTATATATGTAATAAGGTCCTTTCCATTTAGGTACAAACTTATGGCTTCGGTACTCAGTATTCTCGAATTTTCAATAAGGACCTTATCTCCTATTGAGAAGTTAGGGTGGCTTTGATCTGTGATCGTGTCGCTCCTTCTGTTTTTCCTGGATTTCTAGAATCTGGTGCAATGCTTGTTCACTGGCTTCTGGAAGATCATGGTCAATCTCATGTATTCTTTGCAGGATCGTCCCATTCAATAGTTTGTCAGACGCACTGGTAAGTATGGGTAATTGGGCTTTTCTCTATAAACCAAGTAAAAAGGCGTTTCGTGAATAGAGGCTTGTTTTGCCATTCAATAGGTGAACAGGATAGGTGAAATTAATAAGTTCCAATCCATTACATTGGTTACTAACCAGGAAATTGCATTACACAGCGTTTTGTTAAAGCGTTTTACAAGCCCATTAGTTTGTGGGTGATACAGAGTCAAATAATGGTGCTTGATACTTAAAGCCGCAAGTAATTCATCAATAAGACGATTTTGAAAATGAGATCCACGATCAGATAGTATGAATTTTGAGCAGCCGTGTCTGCATACTATCTCTTCATAGATGAACTTCGCCTATTTTTCTGCCATTTTTCTAGAACTGGTACGCGCTTCTGGCCATTTTATCATATAATCGGTGGCCACTACAATGTATCTATTTGACCTGGGTGGTATTGGTAAAGGTCTGACTTTATCTATTCTTATTCTATGAAATGGAGTGGTTTCAGGTATTGGGTGTAATAGTTCTTTAGATTTATGATTACCCTGCTCTTGACAGCTAATACACACTTTAATATTCAGGGTCAGTAGTAATGATTGTGTAACTTATTGAACATTATTACAGTCCCAAAATGGGCTCCTGTGGGATGATCATGGACCATGGCCGTTATCAGTTCAATTTCTTCATCTTGCAGTACTCTCAATAGGTTACCTTGATTTCAGCGATCCTTTTTATATAAAAGTCCTTCTTTTATCATAAAAAATTTGCTCTGGGCTTCTAACTTGCGCCATTGGTCTCTTTGGTAGTATGATGGGTATTGTCTATGTTGTAGGTACTTTTTCAACTCAGCATACAGTTGCTGATATATTTTATTTTTATTTTTATTTTTATTTTATTTTTTTTTTTTTTTTAAAAAATTATTATTGCCAGGATACCGACGACCTGGACTGGATTTGGATTTAACGTCAGGTTTGAAGACTCTAATTTGGGTTTTTGGGGTAAGTTGGTTTCTCTAGTTTTATTTATCACTACTTGCTTCGATCCCATGACTTTCTAGATAAGTGTACGCTTTCACTTTTCACAGTTGGTTTATTAATTGGGTATTTCTGCCATTGCTGAAACTGGATCGCAGGTCTCGATAATAATTAAATGGCTCACGTTCGTCCCTAGATAAGTCTTTGCTTCTATCTTGCTATCTGTGTACTACTGGAGTTTTTCTCCTTTCCACTTTACTAAATTGCATTTGTTTTTTTCAATTTCAATTCTAGGTTTCGATCGACTCGTTATTATACCTTGGTAAATGTCTCTTTGCTTGAAATCTTTTCTGAGAATTTTGGTTATGTTACTAATATTTATTACCTTCTATATTTCAGGTCTACTGCTTATTTTTCAGGGCCCCATGGGACCTTGAAATCTAAATCAAATTTTTGATTGCTAACTTCTTGAATAGGACCCCACAACTTGCCCTATTCTATCCTGACCAACCTCACTCTATCATCAGGTCTGCAATAAGCTAAGTATTTTTTTTTTTTTTTTTTACGATTATATATCGGTTTAATTTTAAATTTAATCGTTTTACTATTTCCTTATTTTATATTCATATAATAGTCCCAGTTCATCACCAGATCGACGTCTAGGGGCAGCAACCATTCGGGGTTTTCTGAGTCAACTTGAGCACTATAAAACATTTCCTTCTCAATGTTGGTGTTCCACCAACATTCACCATGACCCAGATGAAAATTATGGGCGTAACCCGGGTCATGAGTTTCATAGTCGCTGTCCTCTAGGTCCAACTTATCGTCGGTCCATGTTGGTGAGTCAATTAGGTATGTATCGTCGATATCCATTTCATTGTGTTCACCATTATTATTAGTTTTTTGTATTAACTGATACCCACCATATGTTACCCAAGTTACTTCTCTATAGAATTCATTGTTTAACTGCTGAACTAACTCTCTACATTGTCTTTCATTTTCTACATATTAATTAAACTCCTCTTCGTCCCACCAATTGTTCTACATATTATTCCAAGTTTCTTCTACCGTTGGCCATGAAATTTCATTTTCTTTGACAATTTTTTCAGCAAAACAATCCTCGGTTATTGTACGGAATACTTCAACTTCTTCTTCAGCCTGATTTTTTGGAAATGATTCTAAAGTTGTATCCTTTTTATGTGAAGGCTGTTCTTCCATCATTTAGGATAAGGCATCTGCATTGTTATGTATTCAACCAGCCCGATATACTATAGTGAAGTTATAAGGCTGAAGTCTCAAGTTTCAGGATCCATTGGGCTCAGCATCCCTTTAATGCAGTAGACTGTAGCCATTTAAGGGCACTGTGGTCTGTCACAACTATAAAATGTTTATATCCAAGATATGAATGGAAGTATTCTATGGTCCAGACCACCACGTAGCACTCCAATTCTGTTGCTGAGTAATTTCTTTCAGCTCTGGTTAAGCTCTTGCTGGTATACACTATGGCATATTCTCTTTTATTTTTGTCCTTCTGAGCTAATACTGTGCCAAGAGCAACCTCGGAAGCGTCTGTATAGAGATAAAAGGTTTTCCCAAAATTCTGGTACTTTAATACTGATGCTGAAGTTAAGTGACTTTTCGAAACTTGAAATGCTTGTTCATGCTGAGGTCCCCATTTATAACTGACACCCTTTTCTAATAATTTGTGTAGGGGCTTGGCTGTGATCGCGAAGCCTTAAATGAATCTACGATAGTAGGATGCAAGGCCTATAAACCCCACAGTTACCTTAGATTCATCAGGGCTGGGAATTCCTTGACTTTAATTATTTTTTTTTATCAGATTGGATGCCATCCCTTTCTACTATATGGATAGGAAATTGTATGTTTGCCCTGAATAGTTGGCATTTTTCTGAATTTAGCTTGAGCACCGCCTGTTGAATTTTTATAAACACTTTTTCCAGGTGATCAAGGTGTTTCAGGTAAGTGTTGGAGTATATATTTATATCATCTAAGTATACCACTATGAACTTGCTGATGTACTTATATAAAATGGTATTTATTGCCCTTTGAAATGTGGCAGGTGCGTTACATAACCCGAAAGGCATGCCGTTAAACGCATATGTGCCATGCTTTGTTATGAATGTGTTTTTTCTCTGTCTTCTAATTTCATCGGTATTTGCCAGTACCCACTGGCTAAGTTGAGGCTGGAAAACCACTTAGCCTTTCCAAAAGTCTCCAATATATAGTAATGGGTAAGTGTCTTTTTTAATTACAGAGTTTAACTTTCTGTAATCAACACACAGCCGTAATTTGCCGTTTTTCTTGGGGACTATAACTATAGGGGAAGTCCAGAGGCTTTTGACTTCATAAATTAAACCATTTTCTAATAACTTTTTTATTTTTTTTTCTAGGAAATCTTGTTCGTCAGGTAAAATTCTATATGCCGACTGTTTAATAGGCTTTGTGTTGCCAGTGTCGATTTCATATTGTACTTCTATAGTTTGGCCCAGTTAATCTAGCCCAGTTGCAAACAAATCGCCAAACAGCCTTAAGAGATAAGTGGTTTTTTCTTTTTGGTTCTTATCTAATGTTTTAACTTGCACTAATTCCTGAATACCATTTTCACAGGTTGTGTCGGAGTTCTCTTCTTTCTTGTGGTGGGTATTTCTTCAATTGACGTTAAGTATATAGCCGGGCTATATACATTCTCCCAGAGGTTTACATAGAGTTCTTTCTCATCTATAGAGCCATCAGTACAATAACTCTCCACTTCTTCCGTTTCTTTTTCCTCATAATTATCGAAGAAGTCACCATCATCTTTACCAAATTCGGGAAGCATTTCGGGCTGGTCTTCTTTTGCTTGATATGTTGGACCTCAATATATTTACCCAGGTACCAGAAGAACAACTTTTTTTCATCAAAATGGAGTCAGGCGTGTACCTTTTGAAACCAATCCATTCCTAGCAGCATCATCTCCTCATTATTTTTAATAACTTGGAAATTGGTGGGTATCATTACATTCCCAATACATATTTTCAGGTCTGGTAGCTTTCTCAATGCTCTTTCTCTTGTACCATTAGCAGTAACGACCACCGTGTTGGAGGGTTCTTTGATGGTAAGACCTAGTTTTTTAACTAATTTTTTTGATAAGATGCTAACAGCAGCCCCAGAATCTAATACAGCTAAAATAGGGTTGCCTTGGACTCTAACATAACATTTTGCTGCGGTGGGTCTATAGTTTGCTTGGTTTTCAGCGACACAGGATTCCTCTACCACCGTAATTAATGATCGTTTTAAGGCTTCAGCAAGGTTACACATTTGTTTGGAGATTTGTATCATTTGAACATAAGTTGCATTGGCTTTTTGACTTAGCAAATCATCGGCAATATTATATAGTGCAGCTAAATCGACAACAGAAAGCCCTCGTTTTCATCTTGGTGGGTTGGTTATGATAGGTTGGGTTTAACGTTTGCCTGCTGGTTTTCTGGGATGACTTCCTCCATCGGAATGAGCTGGGTTGGTTGCTGAGTCACTTGGTTGGGTTCGGGCGACTCTTTTTCATACAACTCTTTTCCTGCCTCTTGGGTGTAAACGTCACATAAATTAATATTTCTTGGTTGTAACATATTACCATTGGAATTCATAGGAGGTCTTCCAGTGTTTTGGCATCGTTTAGCAAGGCAATTCCTAGCAATGTGGCCTCTTTCTCCACAATTATAGCATTCAATACCACCGTTTGGGTTTTGCTGGGCTGGGATGGCCTATTTTGATTGGGACAGGAGTTAACTTCAACTTTGGCTGCTAAGGTGGTGGTTAATTTTTCATAATTTGCGACAATTTGATGCATTTTGTGTGTCAATGCTTCGATAAGTTGGTTAGTAGATTCTTTTCCTTTTCGTTCTTTATAGTATTCACTGGCTTCTATTTTTCTAGCATTTTTAATAGCATTGTCGAGGGTCTCTGGTTCAGCAATGGACATGAACACTGTGATTTTTCCTTTTAGGCCACCTATAAATATCCTAACAACGTAGGTAGGGGTAGTTTGTTTTCTGAGTCAACCCTTTTTAATAACCTTTTAAATTTATAAGCGTAAAGGTCGACTTTCTCATTTTCTGACTGAATCAACAAATTTAATTCCATCTGCCACCTATGGTGTTTTTCTGGAGTTGCAAAGTACTTGATGAATTCAGGAGTAAAGCTGAGTTTGAGTTGGGTCCTGTTATCCCAAAATTGTATATTATCCTTGTGGTCACTATACCAGTTTGCTGCGATTCTGGCCAGATATCCTGATGTGATGCCAATTCGTCTTGGTTTGGGCCAATTATTCACATTGGCAGCTCTTTCAAACGCTTCGATCCATTCAACAGGGTCTTCGTCCTCAGTGCTATAGAACATTTTAACTTGGACCCAATTGGTCTCGCGGCCCTGTGTTGATTTTCTGAACCTTCTTCTTGAACAACTTCCGTAGTGGCATCTCTAAATACCTTGGCGATATCTCTTAAGATAATTTGGACGCTTTTCTGGTGATTTGGAGATGAATAAGTGCTAGTGGGGCTCTGGTTCTCAAAATTAAGGAGGTCTTGAGAGAGTTCTGATGATTCGCTGGGGGAGTTTGAAGATTTTTCAAGAAGGAGCGCTGATTTTGCCTTGTTTCTTTGCTGAGATATATTTAATACTTTATTTTTGTTAATTAATAAAATTTTTTTTTTCTATATATATTTTGTAGGCATAGTTTCGTTCAATCTCACAGCCACCACCAATTGAGAAATTGTAAGTCGCGTCGTAAAAGATGCTGGTCAATATAGGACGACTCACTGTACACACTAATACTTTTAAATTGTGCAAGATATAATACTATTACTATAAATACCAAACCCTAATAATAGTAAGGTGACGATCGAGGTGTGGAAAGACTTGGTCTGAGTAATCAGGGTTATTTTGGATTTATAGAGATAGTGTATTATATAGATAAGCGCCTTTTACTTCCGTTTGGTGATTTAATTGTTATCCTTATTACTTTACTAATACTTGAACTTTTTCATTAACAGGTACTGCAGCTTAGTCCAGTGATCAAATAGTCTAATTGAAAATGTGATACAAGGTCACGGTATCACAGGATCACAAATTAGGTAAAATGACATTGATCACAAACTTAATCAGGATCGTTTTAAATATATAAGGGGTTGTATTACTAATACAATACAATGTCTCTCTCTTACTAAATTTGATAAGACAATGTACTAAAATCACAGGGACAAGAATTAATTTTAACGACAAATGATTATCAATAAGAGAGTATAACGGGGTCAAGAACAAATACTTCTACTCTAATTTCAAAGTGTTTAGTACTTTAAGGGTATTGTTTATTAAACAAGATGTTTTTGAACTTACTGAGTTATCTTTATTTAGGGAAGAGTCTCACAATATATATACTTTCTTTATATATGTAATATAATAACAAGAATACTAACAATACTAATGATATTAACTATACTAACTATACCAACTATACCAACTATACCAACTATACCAGCGATTACCGTTATTACTATAATTCAGGTAATTATAATGATTACCATAATTACATCTATTTTAAGAATCCCAACGATCCCAATAATACTAACTATTCTGTAAATTCTCGGGATTTTCATAATTCTTGGAATTTTTAGAATTCGTACTATGAAGGAAACCGCAGTAAGTTCGGCCCAGTAATTTACATTTTCACAATGTTCGTAGCTTAGTTTGAAATTCTTTAATACAATGTTGAAATCCTTATTTTCACTTGTTCATTCTTGCGTTATCTTCTTTGAGCTACATATTTAAGTTACGTAGTGTGTTACATACATCTGCATGCATGTATTATTAGGTACATATATACGTACGTACGTACATAAAAAAAACTTGATCAAATTAGATCTTACGTATCTCGACAAAATTTGTGATTTAAATACACCAAAATAAAATACATACATACAATAAAATGGCAAAACTAAGTAAATGCACAAGACAGTCTCAAAAAGCCATTACCTCATATTGGAAAAATAAGTCATCTTTACAACATGCTAAGTTGACCAATGCTGCTTTCTACAAAAATAATGAACTTTTAGCACCTGAACCCATTAACCAAAATGAATCTATAGCATCAAAACCCACTTGTTCATCTAATAAAACCCTCGACAGTAGTGCTAATGATGATAATTCAATATTATCATTAAACATACTATTGAAAAAAGAAACTGTTGATATATGTCTTAATACAGTAAGACAGTTTCTTAATCTCATTCAAGATCAAAGATATACAAAGATAGAGGCAAGTAACCTTCTGGTGAAAAGTCTTGGTAAAGGTCCATGGTATGCGTGATGTATTCGTACCTGGGCAAATCAATGGAAAAATAATAAAAAATTAATAAAGTCAAAACATGACCAACATATAAAAACAAAATCTTTAATATATAATAAGAGTTTTCGACTTCAAGTAAATAAGTATTTGGAGTTAAATAAATTTAATTTATCTATTCCAAATTTTATAAACTATATTCGTGATATTATACCTACTTTTGAAATTACGAACAAAATAACTATTAGTAGGTCAACTGCGTGCAGATGGCTAAATTTACTTGGATGAAGATACAAAACTCATTCAAAAAACATTTACTCAACGGTCATGAACATGAAGATGTAGTAGAATATAGGAAAAAGTTTTTGCAAGAGATGGCTAGACTACGACCCCGAATAGTTATATACGAAAGTGAAAATTTAGAACATAGAATCTTGCCAAAACTTCTTCTCAGTGAGTCCGAAATAGTCCCTGTTACCCATAACGAGACCCCTTTTTATGCAAATGACGATATGAATAAGTATTGGAGCCCAGAAAATGAATCTATGCTTCATAAAAAATTACAAAGACTTAGTATGCATGCTAGTAAGTTTATCTGTAAGTTAATTGAACGTCTCAAACTTTTAGAATATGAATGTCACATAAATAATCTACTTCCTGGCTCTTTACATCTTAAACATACCGAAGCTTGTGTCATTATCTATCCAGGTTTAAATTGGGATGGTTGGTGGATGTGCAATGATCTCATTAATCAAATAACTGAACGTGCTATACCAATATTTGACCAAACACATCCTAGAAAGATAGCACTATTCATGTTTGATAATAGTAGCAATTATGGTGTGTTTGCCGATGATGCTCTGTTGGTCTCACGAATGAACATGGATGATGAGACTAAAATGTTGCTTCTTCGTAACAGTATCAAGCCAGATGATTCTGTGCATGTGATGACATATATAGACGATGAAGGTGTAGTAAGGCCTAAAGAAATTTGACAAATACTTGAGAAATGTGATTTATGGATACATGGTCTTATAAAACAGTGTGATGCATGCAAAAAAAATAAACCTGACATGGCAAATTCAAAATGTTGTGCCACATGTATTCTTTCTGCTCAACCCGATTTTGCATCACAAAAATCACGTATAGTAGAGGTGATTGAAGTGGCCAGTCATATGTATATCTTCTACTCTTAGTTCCATTATGAACTTAATTATATCAAATCTTTTTGAGCTGAGACCAAATGCTATACAAGACTTAAATGCGATTACAGTTTTAAAAGTCTTAAAAAAACTGTTCCTGAAGCATCAGACTCTGTCAACTTAGTAAAGATTCATCGCTTTTCTCGCCATTCTGCACGCTTCATGAGTGCCTACAAACTTGGACTTTCTGGAAAGGCTGCTGCCTTTGTAGTAAAAAAATACCATTCTCATCGTCGAATTCCAGAAAAAGTTCATGAAGAATTTTCACATAACTAGGTCGATTATCTGCATTCTAATAATATAAAAATCAAATTCGTTAATATAATATGTACAATAAACATGTATAATTTTTTAAGCTAATCAAATTTATTAAAACCATGCGATTATTGTAATTAATCGTCTAAGTTGCCAACTATTCGATTGAAATTTGACCAATTTATATATATATGTATCTATAAAACTTGACTACGTACGTATACATACGTGGTAAGTTCAATTATATATACGTAAAATAAGTATGTATACATACATGTAATATATGTAAAAGTTAAAAAAAATTAAATAAAAAATAAGTATTGTGATATCATTAATCTAAAAACTATTTACACGAATTCCAACTCTTTTACATACTATTCACTGCCTTTTTTCAACCTTGATTGTATCAATACAATGTTTATATCAGTATTCAAGATTGTTTTGTTTATTCAAATTGCCATTTTCAACAAATTTACATTGCCACTTGTGATTTTCTCATTCTTTGCTTTTCCTATGCCTTTTAGATAGCAAAATCAATATTTAAAGAATTTTTACCTTCAGCAGATTTCACAAACCGCTCAATTCCCTTTTTTTTTTATCCTTGATTGTATTGATATTATATTTATATCAGAATTCAAGATCATTTTGTCTATTTGAATTGCTATTTTCAGTGTCTTTCTTATCTTTAGCTGTGTCTAAACCATTTAGATATCGTGCCTGAAGTTGGCACCCGACTAAAGTTGAAACTTCAGTAAATTACACCTGATTGAAATTAGCTTTTGAAATTAGATCATTCTGTATACACTAGCTACATAGCGGTTTTAGACGGGTGCCAACATCAGGCATGACAATGATATGCTAAACAATAAACTACATGTAAAATTGAAGAATAGATAGATTTGTGGAGAAAGATTAGTGAGGATGTTGGAACTAGAAGTGCAAAGCAGTGTTTGTACATATGTATTATACTTGCATCAGAGTCTAAAATTGCTTTGTTCATTTAAATTGCTTTCAGCAAATCTTAATGCTGCTAAAATGCCTTTTTCTCATCCTTAGTTATGTTTAGATCATCTGAATAACAAATTTATCCATTCTACGTAGTTACCATTCACATTAAGTTCTTATACTATCCAATTGTCTTTTCTTATCCTTGAATAGCCTACAAAAAAAATGCAGTTTACATCATAACTGAAGCTCTGAAGCATTGTAAAGAAAAATTGTGCATAGCAAAGGGAATTCATTATTATATAACTCTATGTTGTAATTATGGCATAAGCTATATTTTTTGTAGGAGATGCTAGGGCTGTTCTTATCATGTTTGTGTCGACACCGATTTCATACGTACGTATTTGTATCAGAATTCATCCATTTGGATTACTATCTTCAGCAAATTTCAACCACCACTCAAGTGCCTTTTCTCATTATTTGCTATGCCTGTGCTATTCATATAGCAAAATCCAAGATTTAATACATATTCACTTGAAGTGTTACTATTAGCATATTTGAATATAGAGAGTGGACTACGTAAAAAACCCATCTTCGAGGGAAACTTTGAGTTTTGAGAAAAATGTGATTACAATTCCAGATCTTTTTTTATTTATATGTACGTATGTACGTAAATTGTTGATCTGATCTGAACAAGGCTCACATGCTTGAATTCAATTTGTCGAGTTAAGGGTAGGGTGTACAAATTTCTAATTCATATAAAATAGATTGTACATCAACTTTGTGTATATGATATCATATGATTTACTTGTAAACATCATATGATTCGACCAATCAGAACTAGCAATTTTTGTGTAACCCCGGTAAAACATATAGCGACCCCGGCAACTTTGATTATATATAAAGTTCATTTTTTTTAAATCAATGTATATTCCGCAACTTCACTATTATAAACAAACTAGTTTAAACTACATATCATATAAATTTCATACAAATTAACTGAGATGTTAAAAAGTTTAATCAGAAGCATTTTTTTATTTACTATGTAAAAATTCAATGTACCATGCAGATCATATGAAAAATGATCTACGTACACCCTACCCTTAAATTGACAATCTTCTAATTGGTTGTTATCCTATTTTTATAGTATTATATCTTTGAAAAATTAAATTTTTAGATGAAAAATCTCAATATTTTATTAAATCAATATAAAATAAAATGTGTTATTTCATATAAATAAGAATCAATACTTTAATTTTAATTGAAAAATCTTAAAATCAGTGGTTTTTTATGTAGTTCATTTCATATCATCTAAAATCCTTTTTTCCATCATTGGTTGACTGATTCTATATGTACGTACATATTTGTATCATAATCCAAGTCGTTTTGTCTATTCGAATTTCTGCCTTTAGCAAATTTCAATCACTACTCACATAACTTTTTTGTTGTGCTCATGCCATTTAAATATATATCTAAGTTCAAGATTCAATTATACGTTCGAATTGCCTTTTTTTATCCTCGTTTGTGCTGATGTCAAAATCCAGAATTCTTTGAACATCTGAATTGCCACCTTCAGGAACTTTTGACTACTATTTTGATGCCTTTTCCTAACCCTTGGCTGTGCCTATACTATTCAGATAGCAAAATCCAAGATTCAACAATCCATTTGAATTTTTACCCTTAGCAGATTTCATATACACTTAAGTGCTTTTTTTTTATTTTAACATCTATTTAAATCTTTCTTCTCATCATTTGCTATATATACGTTATTCAAATAGCAAATCCAATTCAATTATTAATCAGAATTGTTATCTAAAAGCAGAAATAATAAAGTTATAAATCAATATTATGAGTAAAGCTGCAAACATTAAAATATTAAAATAAAACAGTAATCTATGGTTTAATTTTATATATATGTATAATATAAGATAGTAGTCTCTTACCTTTCAGATATTCGCAGCTATACAGTCAGACCTTCTATAGCCAAATTTGTTTATAATCACATAAATTTTTAAAACTAACTCATATAATATACAAAATTAACCTCTATATAAGTGCAAATTAAACTTTATTTAAATTTTTAAATACATATTACATCAATAAAATAAAGTATAAATTTTATGTATGAGTGTGTGAGAGTGAAAACCAGAAAACCGATTTAATAATTTACTATAATTAGTTTTTAGGTTTTCATTCTCACGCACTTATATGTATGTATCAAAAAAATGCAATTAGTCATGAAATATATTGAACAACCCATATATTCAATATTCAGACCATACTATGTGAAGGTTCGCATTTTATAGCCCCTAAAAAAAGTTGATTAATCAATAAAGAAAATACATAACCAATTTCCCTCCTTGTCAGAAATCTGTAGACCTTATCGTTAATGTATATATATAAATAAATAGTTACATATGTCATATCACCAATGACCTGGCAGAACACCTACTTAGTTTTATATACGGTTCAGTGCAAGCCTTATATATAACCCAAATAAAAATAACATATATTAGCTTAATCAAGAATGAAATAAATAAATAAAAATTAAATAATAATAAATAAATAAAAATAAAAATACAAATAAAAACAAAAAAAAAGAAAAAATACAAATAACGAAATGTAAAAAATACAAATAACGAAATCTAACAAAACAAATAATGAAATGTAAAAAAAAACAAAAAAGTAAAGAAAAAAAATACAAATAACGAAATGTAAAAAAAACAAAAAAGAAAAAAAATATAAAAATATAAAAAGTACAAAATAATATTAATAATAAAAAGAACGAAAAAATAAAATAAAAAATAAAAAATCAATAAATAAAGAAAATGTTGATTAAGTTGATAAGGAAGATATATAACCAATTTCCCTCCTTGTCAGAAATCGGTAAACCTTATCGTTAATATATGTTTATAAATAAATAGTTATATATATCATATCACCAATAGTCTAGCAAAACACCTACTTAGTTTTTAAATACGGTTCAGTGCAAGCCTTATATATAACCCAAATAAAAATAACATACATTAGCTTAATCAAGAATAAAATAAATAAATAAAAATTAAATAATAATAAATAAATAAAAATAAAAAGACAAATAACAACAGAAAAAAAGAAAAAATACAAATAACGAAATATAAAAAATACAAATAACGAAATGTAAAAAAAACAAAAAAGTAAAGAAAACAAAAAAGTAAAGAAAAAAAATAAAAAATATAAAAAGTACAAAATAATAATAATAATAATAAATAAATCAATAAATTTAAAAAAAAAGAAAAAGGGAAATAGCAAAACATTTGAATTCAAATCCAACACGACTAATTTGTTTTGGTTTCATATTACATATTATAGAAAACTTTCGTCTGATTGGCTGATGTAAATCAATTGCCCGGGTACGTACGTAGCTCCCACGAAAAATGGGATTTTTGACTAATCAAAATTATGTAATTTGATTGGTTAATTATCATGGGCAATCATATGAATGTCTTTCTATAATGTTACATGTATATAAAAAATTTTACATGGTACGTAGATTTTTAATGAAGATCTATCGCTACGTACAGACATTATACTTTATCTTTAAAAACCACAAATTTAGTACGTACATACATCATATAGATATACATATAAAAAAAATGTCTTCTTCTCTTGTTATTGAAACTCAACAGAGAATTTACTCTTATCCTTTACCAAGATTTTGGTATTTGGATCCTGTTTATCATAAAAGTATAAAACTGTTTATTTCAAGCATATTAAAACTTAAGTTGATTCAGTTTACAGAAGGTTTGTTTAACATTTTTGTACCAAGTGCTCAATTAATCAGTTTATGCAAGTCTTGTCAGCATTAAGAACTGACCCGAAATTGCAAAATGACAATTTAGATTCCAAAACCATCCAGAGTTGTTTTGTTAAAAATCATCCAATTAAAAAGTTGAAATAATTGCAGCAATAACTAGTATTGATATTATAATGGGCAGAATTTTTAGATATAAGGTTAAGATGAACTTGTGAATATTCTGTCTTACTTTTTTATATATATATACTTGCGTTGCTTATAAGTAATTATTATTTAAGTTCAAGATGGATCAGGTTCGATCGATTGTGTAAATTTTGGAGAAAGAGAAAAAGACGAAAGATATAATAAGTATATAGATAATCCACAGTTTGATTTCGGGATACTAGTAAAAGTTATTGGAAGATTAAATGTGTTTAATGAAAAAAGAGAAATTATTTTTGACACAGAAAAAATCTGTAACTATAATATTATACTATATTTTTTTTATATTTCAAGTTTGATTTATTTAAATTCTTATGTTTATCTTTTAGATGTCATAAAGGATTCTAATGCGGAGTATCTTCAATGGGCAGAAATTCTTAATCTAATGAGGGATGTTTATTCTACACCATTTATTCTGCCTTCTAACAACATGACTTTGATTTATAATATTATCAATAACGAGATATTTCGTAAAAAAAACATTTTTCTTTAATATCACATAAGGTGAAGTGGGGTATTGTGACGAAGTTAAAATTTCTACTAACAAAACTTTAAATTTAACATAAAAAAAATTTTTTTTTTTGTTTTAATATAAACCGCGGCTCATTATAAAACAGATTCAATATAAATTATCGTGGTTCAGCAAACCAGTTTAGATGTACAGATCGTTTTGTGCACGGAACACAAAAGTCGGATTTTAGGGGTAGTGGGGGTATTGTGACGAAATTGAAAAAAAATTTTTTCGCTTAATTACGTACGTACGTACGTACATACGACATAATATTTTTTATTTTTCAAACATTCTATTTATTCTATTTATTTCTCTAAACACTTTTTTTATTTTTTAGATTGACGCTTTTCTCTTTCTCGCTTTTTTCGTTCACGCTCTTCCCTTTTTTGCTCCAAATTTCGCTGCCGTTCCATCTTTTTCTGGGCCGCTAATTCTTTTTTCTGTTTAGCTTCCTCAAGTTTTTTTTCAGTTTCTTCATTTGCTTCTTTCAACTTCTGCCAACTTTCATCGTTGGTGAGAAGTTGTGCAAACGGAAGTGTCTTTCTTTTTTTAGGAGAGGGGCCAGATTCTTGTCGAATTTCTGAAGGAATGTCCAAAGTCTCAGCTTGCGGGGCACGAGGAAAATTATACCTGAGAACCGAACGTAAGGAACTTGTTCCGGGGCTTTTATAGGTTTCTAATTCTTCTTTGGTTGCTGTAAATTGAGTTTTTAGTAATTCAATCTCATTTCTAAGTGTTTCATTTTCTGTTATTAACTGGGTGAAATTTGTGCGAGTATAATAAGGGTGATTTGGCTTAGGAGTCGATTGTGAGAGTAATATGATTGGTTGTGAAGACTGACTAGACGAAGATATAATGACGGGTTGTGAAGATTGACTAGACGAAGGTACAATGATAGGTCGTGAGGATTGATCAGACGAAGGTATAATGGTGGGTTGTGAAGGTTGATCAGACGAAAGCATAATATCAAAACGTTCTGTTGCTAGGGAAGGGTCCAAACGGTCTGGGCTAATAGCTTTAGGGTTAAAGGGCCATATCCCTGTAGCCCTAAAGGCATTACAGATAGCTAAAGGCGTGTAAGTATCAATAAAAGCAGGACCAAAGAGTTTCGCGAAGGTATGTTTTGTTACTACTTTGCTAGTAGTATTATGATAATTGTCACATTGTTTCCCAAACTCCTTTTTTAATTTTGCAAAAGGAATTTCGGATGGCTGTAAAATATGCGTCGTGTGAGGTGGAAATGCATAAAGAAGAATTCCATTTTGGCGACAAAAATCAACACACGAATAGCTAACATGGCTTTTGTGACCATCAAGCGTTAGTAAGATTGGGCGAATTGGCGGAATTGAGTTAATAAAGTGGGTAAGGTACATTTTAAAAAGGTGCTCGCGCATGTACCCCGTGTCTGTAAAACCCATTACTGTTCCAGGAGGTGCACCTTGTAACAAACCGGGAATTGCGCGAGAACCTTTATAGATAATTAAAGGTGGAATGCATGATCCTGCGGCTGAGATTGTTGGAACAACTGAGATATGTTCATGAGAATTTCCATGCGCAACCTTATGAACCTGGCGTGAGCCTTTTTTTGCAAGAACTTTTTCCAACTTAGGTACGAGAACAAACCCTGTTTCATCCATATTCCAAACCTGCAGCGCGGTAAGTGAGTTTTCATTAATGATTTGTTTAAGTTTATCAAAATGATCTTTAATGATAGTGGCATTGGCTCTTTGCGCACGAGCTTCGGATAATTCTTGAGGGGTACGGAATGATAGTTCAGGGTGGTCTCTCATGAAACGGGTCCACCAGTCCCGACCTGGCCCTTTATCTCCAAATGGATGTAGTCTTTTATTGTGGTCCATAATTTCCATTACACAATGATTAACCCCAGATTTAGTTAAACCAAATCCAAGCCGTTGCATATTTATGCAATAGCCAACGAGCTGGTTTTCCTCATGTTTTGTTAAGATAGTAGAGGGACCACGACGTTTGGGGGGACCACCATTTTTTGCTGCACGTCGAAGAGTAGCTTCAGAAAGCCCAAAATCTTTTGCTACGCTGTTGATACTTGGGCGTTTGGGGTTGGCAGAGTTATTTAATTCATTAAGAGCAGCGGAAATTTTATCTTGTCGATTAATATAAGAAACTTGCGGCATGCTGAAGTAATTTCTGTAATTAAAAAAAAAACATGATTAGTTTGATGCAAAGAAAAGTATAACCAATAATAAAATACGGGATTAATAATAATAAATAAAATATGCGTGATTAATTTAAAAAAATTAATAAATAAATGAATAAATAAAATATGTTAATAAATAAGTGACGCCAAGGGAAAATGGGTTTCGAACTCTCAATTGTATTTTGTACCAACATAATCTTTAATAAATTTGATGGATTGAGCCCGGCACAAAACATGATTGAAAGCCCAGAGTTCCATTTTCACTTGGCAGCACTTGAATGTAAATATGCAATTGGTAAAATGAATTTGTGAAGGCCCGGTTTAGTAATTAATCTTAATGTAGCACAACTAGTAAGTTTAGAATTATGCGCGTATAAAATAAAACAGACGAACGTTGTAAAGAGACTTGATAACTGTGCAAATATAACATATACAATGTAACTAACAACATTTTTTTATAGCTTTTATTATTACGTTGAATATTATGTTGAAGTAATACAAGCTCTAAAAGAAGTATTAAATGCACAATAATTAAAAGCACAACAATTAAACGCGCGCTACTCGCATGCAGATGATCGAATGTTTATTTTTTGTTTATATAATTTGGTATTTTATTAACGGGAAGTCAAAAAATTAATAGTTCGTCACAATACCCCCCTTCGTCACAATACCCTCATTTACCTTATATGATTAGCAATCTTAAAAATGATTGGCCAATCATATAAGGATCGTTATGGTGATGGATCACTATTTATAATTTTTCTTTTTTTTTATAATTTTCTGATATTATTTACTTAGAAGTGTTGTATATAAGATGTGTTTACACTTTGTCTAATATCCAACATTCAAAATTTTTTAAAATCACCTAAGCTTATATTTCAAATTTAAATAATTAATAGTTATTTCTCATTAATTTTAACCTATTTGAATCATTTTTATTTTTTTTATTTTTTATTTTTTATTTTTTTAACTAGCCTCTTTGGCATGGGGGTTTTTATTCAAGTATATTGGGAGTGAAAGGCTCACAATGAAACTCTGAATTATATTAGAGAGTACAACTAGCCACATATACGTCTTTTGAATATAGTTTGCATATCAGTATTACACTATAAGTTTTACACTAGTTGTCATACCTATAATCCAACTAGGAAATTACCTATTTAAACTCTCTGTAATGCAACCAAACCCTCACTTGTTATAACTAAGACATCTCTGCTATATTTGTTAGTCAAGAAGTACCAGATGCTTACTATAGTCTTAGGACTAATTTATCTTTGAGGCATCGTTGCTAGAGCTTTCTATACTTACAATCCGGCTAACCTAGACTTTAGTAACTTATGCCGAGTTTGAAAACAAGTATTTGCAAACTGAGGCCGCTACCATTACCTACTTCTGCCCTTGTAGAGTTCACTCAAACCCCAATATCCACTTTACAGACTATTACCAATACCCTTAACATTTCTAAACTACCAATCCAGATGGCTTGGAAAGGACTTTTGCCTGCAGGTTTACTTATTCTCTGGTATTCTGCGGTTAAGCAGATTCTTTTTCTTCAGTTCTGGCAACCAGGTTGGTAGGGTGTCTTCTCAAACACCTGTTGTTCGGCATCCCAAACTCCCAATCTAGTTGACTCAGAGAAAACTTTCACTCGTAGATTTACCAGTCCTCTGATATTCTGAGGACAAGCAAATCCTTTTCCTTCAGCTCTGGCGGCCTGGTTGGTGAAGTGTAAATCACTCTTATATTTATATTAATAGAGATAAATATATGGGCTTGGTGCTGCAAAAAGGGAGTAAATTGATAAATTTTTAAAAATTAATTTTTTTATATAAATTAATTTAGAATATTATCAAGATTATTTTTTACTTAAGATACAAAAGTAGTTGTATTAATAAAATTATTCAATATAACTCTTTAAAATTTGTAATTTCTTATAATTTATTATAAAATTTGTAACATAAAAATTGATTTTCCACCTTTGAAGATTTTTTTTTTAAAAAAAAAAAAAAAAAAAAAAAAATTGATTTTCTGAAAATCTTTTTTTTTGTCAATTTACCCTCTTTTTGCAGCATCAAGCCCATATATAAAAGAATTTCAATATAGTTTTAATATGAATGCTGCCAAAGAATACCTGTAAGCCAATTTTGAGACATTAATAAAACAAGTTTACTTTTGAAAAATTGTGATATAACATATTAAATCATTGTATACAATCAGTATTATTAAAATTTTTATTAATCTAAATCTGTTAAATAGTAACAAGTGCACATAATATAGAAACAATCAAAACATTGATTATATACAATGATTTAAGATATCATATCACAATTTTCTTAGAGTAAACTCACCTTATTGATGCTTATAAGGCAGCACTCATATATAAAAGTTTATTGTATAGCCTAGGTTAATATTAACAGAATTAATATTAATAGAAGACGACTATATAATTATATATTTTTTTAGATGCTAATATAATATAATTTTAAGTAAAAAGTGTCCAAAAGTGTTTATGTAATTATACTAGGTGCATTTACTAATTCTCTTCAAGTTTCTGTTGGCTGGAATTATTTACACCAATTTATATATCACTTTTTATTAAAATATAACACCTAAGTTAAAGCTTGAAGTTAGCATTAGTAAACTACTTTTTACTAAATTTTGCAAGAAATTTTTTTTGTTAGTGCCCAAAAGGTGATTTCTTAGACGAAATTTTGAAATAAATGAAAAAATGATTGTTGTCCTGATCCTGAATTCTGATTGGCCAGATCAGAAACTTGGGGAAATTAGTAAACGCGTACTTTAACTTAAAAATCTGCAAATATGAAAATCATTAAATAACCTTTGTCACTATTAGTTGAGGCGCATCCCTATACGTGCGTACTCAGCTTCTTTTTAGATGACTGCAAACACCAAAAATCCTCTAATCGAGCCACATATCGTACCACAATATAGAGGTCCTTATAAAGACGTAATCAAGTTACTTCTTAGCCCTTCCTCAAATATTACTTATCTTGAACGCCTAGCTACTGACTTTCTTTCTTCACAACGTAATGCAAGCCAAGATTATGATTTCACTTCAGGGTTTACGTTATTTTATATGTTTTACTATACTAGTTTTATGAAAATCGGGTCAAAGGACGTTGAAAAGAAAGAAAAGGTAGAATGGGTTAGGACATTGATTCAGGTGTTTCTTAAGCAAGAATTTCTTGGAGTCATTTGTCTGGGTGGATTATTGTAGGTTTTTTTTTTAGATTTTACTATCGCTAATTTGTTTGATATTTTGTTATTGAAAGCATTATCTTATAGTTATCTTTATTAATAAAGGAAAGGGTATCAAATGATAAAGCCTCAGAGCAAAAGGCATATAATAGGTGATCTTATTGCTGAAGTCGAGGATGCCCTTTTGGCTAGCATTGATGCACAAGTTGATTTTATCAAAGGGGATCAGTCATTAGATCTTGTTGAAACAATTGGTCAACATAAAGAAGGTTGCCGTTTTTTATTACATTATAATCATTATTCATTCATCATTTAAACTAATCTGCTTGTTATACTTTAGATTCGAAAAAAGAAATAATCACATATATATGTGGGCAATGTTTCCCATCAATCCCTCATTCACAAATAGCAAAACTTAGATCAAAGGTTACAAAGTTTTATAACTTTATTCGATTTATAATTTCCATTCGTTTCTAAACTCGAAATATTATAGGGAATCGTATTACGAATTGTCTTTCGAGTCGAATTTGGTGGCCCACGTGTATTTCAAAGCGGTGTGTTCATTAATCGTGTCATAGATGATATGCGTGATAATGAGGGCAATTTGACAAACAAATGGACTGTGAATATTTTAGCCTCCGTTACTTCTCAAATTTACTTCCTTATTTTCCATATATTTATTGTAATGTTTTCCCATCATATAGAGATCCACCCCATCATACAAGTCCCTTCATGCAATGTGTTCTGGCATTCTTTTTAAAGAACAACCTAAAATATTTTTAGGGATGTCTAAATTAGTTCAAGTTGTTGAAAAAGAGGACATCTCTATTCTACTATCAGAGTATATATTTAATTTGCGAACGTGAATTTATTGCTTCAAATTCTTATTGTTCTATATCTCCTTATAGTATTCATTTTTTCGCTTACCTCTTATTTACGCGGTGGGAGTTATGTCCTTTGAGCTTAATCGAAAAGGGAGAATATTTAGGTAGTTTTGTATGTTTGTGCTAGTTACATAAATGCTTATCATTTCTGCGTATTTTGTTCTTTTATATGTTTGGAACTTATCATTATTTTGCTATACCAACCATTTAAACCTCGGTTAAACTGGGAATAGATGGGTTGGTATAATAATGATTATCAAAACCCAAATGTTAAAAAAAACTTAGTTATATTATTTAACTAGTATATATACTTTTTTTTTTTTGAAGATGAGGAAACGAAGGAAGCTATGCCCCTTTTGTGGCAAATTTTCAAGCAATGCATTTTTTCTGTGACAATGATATTCATACATGTTATTGACAGATCATTTCTTCAACCTAAAATTTACGGAAGACAAGGTTAGTGTCATTAGTAATATTTTTTTTATTTTTATTTTACATTAACAACTAATTTACTCAATTGATTCTTGATCAAAAACGTATTTAGAAAGAATGTTGATCATTAATACGTATTCTTATCTATATTTCATAACATCTCGATTTAGTTTAGAGGGTTTTCCTGGACATAAGAAAGTGTTTCGTTCAGTCCTGGATAGGGTTTTAGATGATGAGACAGAACCAACATTTATTATCAAGAGTTGCAGACCACCGTTTGGAAACACACCAACACAAAGAAGTAGAATAACTTACTATCTGTTGGTGATAGAAAATCTTATGAGGGCGTTAGATGATGACACCGTGGAGCAAAATGTTTTGCCTTTTATTTATCCGTAAATATCTCTAAATTGCATTATTTATTATGCACATTACAGTATATTATTTATAACATTACTTATGTTATATATAGATATCTCCAGGACAATTCTGACATTAATTTGTTCGAGTCTGCACATTCTGCAATGATTGCCATATTCTCCAATTTGAAGAGGATGGCCAATGAATCAGCACCGTTCTATTGCAGCCTGTTACTCGAGAGTTATCCAACACTCATTCATGAGTCTCAACTACGAGTTGCCTATACTACCGTTATCAAGTCTTTGTCAAATACAGATGATGCATTAACTTTTTCATGTTTAGAAAAACTAATAAAAAGGATCGAGGATACACCTGCTTCACATCTTCATAGAGAACATTTACTTTTAACATTGATTGACCAAGTTCAGTCTGTTAATCTTGTTTTGTTGGAAACTTTGTTGACAAAAATTAAGTATTTTATACAGACAGAGCAAGATAGGATTAGAAAACGAGCAATGAAGAAAGCTTTATTTGACGCATTAAGTACAGGGTTGGATTATACAAAAAAAGATACTGGCGTTAAATGGTGGTTATCTGAAGAATCTAAAATTTGATGAGCTAGGATAGATATACTGTATATTAAAATTATGTTAGCGCAGGTTTATTTTATGTAGTTGGAATGTATGTACATATTGAAATTTTAGCTTATATTAAAGTGAAATTGTACCATATATTTGTTAAATGGCTATTTACATTGGTTTTTTATGCTACGTTCAACATCTAGGATTCAATTTCGACCTTTAACATATGGACTAGGGTTGGAGGCACGGCAAATTTTTGGGGCATTCTCCTCTATATATATTATTGTAATTAGCATAGCAGGTATTAATTCTGATTGGTCAATTATTAAATTAACCAATCATATATTAGTTATTAATCACATGATAGAGGCATGCCTTTTGTTCAAAGGGCATGCCTCTAACCCTCGTGCCTCCAACCCTAAAGTTTTATATGTCTATATAAATGGTGGTAAAATTACCCTTAATAAAAAAAAATTATTAAAATTGATTAATGTTGAAATTGGTGACTGAAAATTATAATTGAATTTTGTCATATTAAGAATTATTTAAATAATTTAAACTGAAATAAAATAGTGACTAAAATGTTGAAATTATATGTATAAAATTTTAAAAAATTTGAAAATAAATTTTACCTCTATCTATATACCCATATGGCATTAATATATAATCCAAATGTTGACAAGGGTCAACGGATCGAAAAGAAAGGAAGAACTGTCAAGGAGTTACACGCCGTGTGCTACAACCCTGCCCTTAGATCACAAGACGAAAGGCATAGGTCGGGATCAAAGAACGATCAATCAGTTAAATTGCATGAATCAACACGCAACCAGAGATACATAACAGAAAAGCCATCGACCTCGATCGATATATAAGTAGCCGACAACAAGCGACTTTCGACACTTTTCCCCATTTCAACACAGTAGTCATCACAAACAAATTTCTCGATCCAACCTCTCCCGTAACACGCTTTAGTCTCCTGATTCTGCCATTTTCTTAGTTAACAGTTGGTCTGCTTCGAGCGGGAAACCACCGGCTGATGCTGCTTCACGCTCGTTCTACTGTTGCGATGATAACTGGCATAATCTCACTTGCTAATTTTCCTGAGTGCATATCATCCTTTAATTGAATTTATTTCTGGCACCCTTGGCTAGTCGTACCGATGCTTTTCGATTACATGAAATTTCAATTTACCGTATTTTCGCGTAATAACGCGCAGGGGTGTAATTTCAAATTTTGGCCTAAATTAAGCTTAATTCGGGCCAAAATTCGAAATAACGCTCATGGGCGTTATTACGCGAAAATACGGTACCAAATCTTACACAAAGTTACGTAAAATTACTGAAATTTTAAAATCTCTAAGTATAACATGTAACATATTTTCTTTATATAGAGTATATAGAGATAGGGATGTTAAATTTCGGTAATTTTACATGTAAGATTTGGTAAATTGAAATCTCATGTAATTGTAATTTTGAACACATGATATTTAGTTTCTGAGATCAAAATTTTGGCGGTTTAGGAATTACAATCGAAATCAAACGATGCAATAATGCTTAGCAGAGCTTTTGTAAATTTGGTACTTGATGTATACTGTGATTTTTCTGGAACTTATTAAAATTACATGTAATGTAAAATTGTAATTATGTAACACAACCCTAATTACATGCAACCTCTCTCTCTTGTGATCAATCACAAATTAAATTATTTAACTTAAGTTGGATTTAATTGTGATGGATATAATCCCTCACCAGTTTTAATATATGTGTAACATTAATGGTCTCTGTTGTAAGCTAGCAAAGTAATACGGCTACGTACGTACGTACCATCTTTTTTGAGTGACGTTAGGGTTGTTAGGCATATCTGATATGTATATAGTTTATCGGGCCTACCCGGGCTTTTCAACAAGCCCGAGCCCGACCCGGTATTTTTCAAGCCCAGCTTGAGCCCGGCCCGAATAACGTAAGGGCTAATTTTGATAGTGATCTAAATAGTTAAATAGTAGAACCGATTACTTATAACTCTAGTCAAATTTGCAGATCAATTGGCCAGATTCAAAATCAAATCATTTTGGACTTAGCCAAACGATCTGCAAATTTGACTAAAATATAAGCCCGAACTAGGCCCGAGCCCTGCCCGGCCCGTTGTGAAAAATTATTGGATGAAAATATAAGAGATTTGATTGGCTGATTTTTTTTATTCGACGTCAAATAATATCGATATGTGCTTTGAAAAAAAATATCCATATCATGTATCAATATCAAAGATTCTCCGCTTTTCGGCCCATATGTTCACAGCAATATAGGCTCTTTAATGCTTTGCAACTGTTATCGCAAAGATCTTTTGTAACTGATTATTCTTCAATAAAACCAGACATAAAACTTTTGGCCAAACTACGTCAAGAAACTCAGATTAGTATCACAAAAGCCAAAGAAGCTTTGGTAAAGCATAAAAATGATTATGATAAGGCGGTTGCATGGTTACTGGAAGATTCAAAGACTACCGGTGCAGCAAAAGCCGAGAAACTTAAAGGAAGAACTGCAAAGGAAGGTTTGATTGCAATTGTAACTTCAAAATTTGGAGAAAAGTTTGGAAAACTTAACGAGGGAGGTTTTATATTGGGTAACAGAGGTGCTATTGTTGAGGTCTGTGTATTTACTTATTTTGACGCGTATTAAATGTCAAATAAATTTGTTTAATATTGTTGATTATTTAAATCGCGTCAAATAAATTTATCAGGTAAATTGTGAAACGGATTTTGTTTCACGTAACGCATTATTTCAACAATTTGCTACACGGGTAGCATCAACATCATTGCTCTATCCAACACAATCAACGCCTGAGCTTTCAAATATAACAGCAAAAATCGTACCAGTTCCCATTGAGCATTTATCTTTGTCTCCATTATTTCCACATCCTTCCGCATCATCACTCGACATTAATCATCTTTCACAACCTGCATCAGTCAAAGATTCTTTAACAGAATTAATTGGAAAATTGGGTGAAAATATTAGTATACGTAGAGTCGAAACTGTGAATTTTGGCATTGAAAAATTATCATCTAGAATCGCAAACGATGAAGGCTGGGTTGTGATAACAGGCGGATATGTGCACGGTGGTAATGATGCATACACAGGGAAAATTGGTGCTTTGGTAGTTCTTGAAGTCAGAGGAGTGAACCAAAAAAACAAAATACTCCAAAGAGGACAATTAAATTATTCACAGTCAATAATCGATATACTTTCAAAATTTACTCGGGATTTAGCAAGACAAGTGGTTGGTTTTAATCCAAAGTACATTTCTTATGACCATATTAGACTGCTTGAACAAGATAAACTGAAAGGTTTAACGGTAACGGGAGAAATTGATAATTCTTTTATATTGACAGAACAAGATTTTATTGCAGCTACAAATCAACTAACAGTGGGGCAACAGATAAAAAAATTGAGAAATGATTTCTATATTGAAATAAAGATTTTAGAGTTTAAAAGATGGGTATGTGGAGAAGACATCGAAGATATCCAAAATATCGAGGAAGGCTCTAATATTGAGATGTCAAGCCAAGCTGGATTATATAATAAATAATGCGTTTCCGTTAGTAAAGATTACATTCCACGATAAAAATAATTTTTTATTTTAACGTTATTTTATATAAGGTTAAAAATAAATAAATAAAATTAAATAAAATTAAACAATTAAAATTCCATGCAGAATATTTTACTTGAAAGCTAAAAGATGAAAATTGTTATTACTTATCTCAGAATTTTACTAAAATAATACAAATATAGTTAATATTCTGAAAAGTCAAACTCAAGGTTATGATGGGAAGCTAATAAACAATAGAGTTAATAGTCCGGCTTAATTCCAACGGTGTACGGGATGATAATAGTTACCTTCGGTAAATGGAGTGGGCCTTTTATACGATCAATTGGACGATATAACGACAGGAGGAAACGAGTAGATTAGAGGGTCCACCAAAATTCAGCAAATCGGCCCGAATTTGGGTCGGAATAGGTCGAAAATAACACAAAATTTTACTAATAAAGTCACTAAGTAAAGCTGCCCAAATGATAATTTTGCTATAACATATGGGCGGAAATTTTTAGTGGAGTGCTGTGACTATATAAAATTAGGTGATATAACAAAGTAATACTTATAAAA